>BMAC01000598.1:236534-342313 GCA_014905375.1 Phtheirospermum japonicum | reverse complement strand
TATATATAAGTAGGTTTTAAAAAGTTGCACTAAACAAGCTCAAAAGACTCTAACGAAAGATCACACAATACATGATTTCGACAGGCAAGCTAGTACAAACACAAATAAACATGGGAATGATTTCAACATACGTCGACATAAACAATTGATTGATTCGTATGTCGTCACAAAAAGAAACTCAAACAGAACCATTCGACCGAAACGACTACGCATGCATAATACGACTATCCCTCCCCACACACAGAAAAGTAAGCAATGTCCTCATTGCTATTATTCATATCAACACAAGGAAAAAGGAAGACATCGAATCAATTATCATGCGAATAGTTAGTCAAATGGTTAAACAAACACTCAAGCACAAAACACATAATAAAAAAATAAAAAAAATCACTAAAAATGAAAAATGAGAGTTGGGATATAAAGTGATACAATACTGGGGCTCGGACCCACCTAAATGTCCATGCCGTCCAGAGGGAAAGATGGAACTCTACAAATGGAGCGATGGTTTCAAGTAAGTCTGCTGCCTCCATCCGATCGGTCACTATACCAATCCGGTCGGACAACAGTCCAGTGTGTTTCGTCCGACTGGTCATCTTCTCTCATCTGGTCGGATAGCAGTTCAGTGTGCTTTGTTCGACCGATCAATTTCTCTCATTCGATCGGATGTCCTAGAAAAGTATCATTTCCCACACTTTTTCTGCACAACTCAACAAACCATTACCACACTTATCCAACTCCAGTTAAGCACACACAAAAATATATACAAAAATAAAAATAAGAAAAATAAAAATAAAATAACAAAAACTTGGGTTACCTCCCAAGAAGTGCAATTTTTAACGTCTTTTGCTCGACGACTTACAAAAGTGATGTTATCCGGGATCCAGAAATAAATGACGATCGTGCCACGCCTTAGTGTTCTCCAAGCGCAAAAGCGGGCGATGACAACCACCAAGGTAGGTACGATGATCAAGCTTCGTGATGAGAGAAATAAAATTTCCAACTGGCTTTGGAGGTCGAAAACGTGAGTAATTGATTACTACAAAAATCTCAAAAGTCGATCGGATTGTGGAACAATGCTCGGCCATCGGAATGACTAAGAAATCGGTTGAACAGAAAAAATATTCATCGATCAACCCACACTCCTTCTCGATTGCCTCCTCTACCACCTCAGCATTAAGATTGATCAAAACATCCGGCAGAACGTAATGTGGCTCAACAAACACAACCTCCTCCAAATCGTGTAGCACAACTCCATCTTCTCCACAAAGAGCAAGAAAGTCCGAGTTGCCAACTTCCTCACTCGGCACCTCAATTAGTAACACCCCTACACTATCACCAAAAATTTCATAAACACTCGCAAAAGAAGCGATTTCAACCAAATCCTCGATCTCCATCTCCTCAAACAGCTCTCCCAAACAAGCATTCAAGCTTGAATCACCAAACTCCAAGGTGGGCTCCACTACATCAAAAATTTGCAGCTTGTAAGACATAAGCTTCTCCACTTCATCACGGGTGATTGAGTAAGAATCATTATCGAGTGGGGCATCGGGATGATAGTGGATTTGTTGGTAGTGGCGGGAAGAGAAGGTAGAGCATAGTCTTCATATCTTGAGTAGTAGGGATTTGACCGAAAAGTGCACAAGAGTCGTAGTTCGAGTAATTCTGAATGATTGAAGCTTCCTCCTGTGGCTCTTCGTCAAACGTCACTCCACATGCATTCACAAAATTCCATCGTGATCCGCAGCGATCACATTCTTCAATATTCTTCTTCAATAAGGCGCGACTTGCTAGCTTAGTTTTCAGGGATGCAATCTCTCTGGACAATTCATCGATCCTTTTGTGTCTTGAAGTGTATGAATTTGAAGTTGTGTCCCACTCAGGCGAATAGAATGTCTCCATGAGCCAATTGTATACTTCCTCCCACGTCCCCAAGGAATCGGGCTCTGAATGCATAAATAACTTTCTTGTCCGACCCTTCAACGTGTAGAGGAAGAGTTGCACCTTCACCTCATCCATCGTAAGGCCTAAAAGAGGAAACGTTCGGGTAATGGCCTCGTACTCTTTGGATGTAATTGAATGGATCCTCACTCAGGAGTGCATAGAATACCGGGAGTTTCTCATAGTAGAACTCATCCGGATCGTAGTCACACATCATTTGAATCCATCGAGTGGTCGGTCGAGGATTAAAACAAGCGTACGGGTTAGACATTATTATTATTATTATTATTATTATTATTATTATTATTATTATTATTATTATTATTATTATTATTATTATTTACTGGGTTGGTAAATCTTCAGACCTTGAGGGGGGAACCTAGCATACACAATGCTCAATGCAAAAGATCAAACGCACCCGCATAGAATAGCAAAAACGAACAAAAATGAAAAATCACCAACACACACAAATGAAATAATTCACAACACAAACGAGAGTTACAAAGAGCAAACACAAAAATGAAAACCTTTAGCCTTCCCCGGCAATGGTGCCAAACTTTGAGCCAAACTTTTGTGTTCCTTTCAAATTTAAAATGCAGTTAAACAGTGCGCGTCTAGTTTTGAAAGGGTTTTAGTTCGCCCACAAGAGAACGGGGTCACTTGTAGACTTGGAAAGTTAACTCGAGTCGATCTCTCGAGGAAGACTAATAGGAAGTTGATTTTGTGTTTGTTTTTACAAACAAGAAAATAAAAAAATGCTACGCTAAACACGAGGACAAAAGGGTTTTGGTAGTAACTAAAACGAAGAAATAAGATTTATACTACGAGCAATTTAAAACTAATCTTGCAAAGATAATAACTAAAACGAAGAAATAAGATTTATACTACGAGCAATTTAAAACTAATCTTGCAAAGAGAGCGTCAATCTCTATGCAAGAACTTAACTAATGTTTTTAAAAGCTTTAACAACGAATATTGAAACGAAATTAATTACTTCTCAAAGATTAATAAAACGGGGGTCTAGGGCCTTGGAATCGTCTCCACGATCGATTGGCATTTCGTTGAACACTTAGTCTGCGAGTTAGGTTTGTCAATCCTAACTCGTAGATCAAACTCTCAACGATCCCAATCGATGGTTCTAAACGATTCCGGGCACTAAGCTCGTAAATCCTAACTAGTAAGCATCAACAAACCCAATATCACAAGCCCATAACAAGAATTAATCATGATTGAAAAAGAAAATAGAGAACCAATAAAATCCATCAACAATTAAAATAGAATCAAACACAAGAGTATCGTCAACAAGTTCAATATGATAAAATGAAACATAACTAACAACGTCAAAGCATAACAATCCAACAAGAAACTCATGATCAAAAGCATTCAAACATTCAGCCATACAATTAAAGTAGAGTTTAGAGTGTACGAAATTGAAATGTTTGGGAGAACTATTTCCAGATATTCCGGAGGGATTATCGTCTACGAGTCGAGGCTTGGAAAGAAACCTCCTCCTCTCGTGATGAGACAGGTCCGGACGGAGCACCTCACTAGCAATGTAGTTAGCAATATCGGCATACCATGGTGTGACGGACACACCGAAGAGGTTCTCGTGAGCTTGGTTTTCTCCGATGAGTGGGGACTCTTTCTCTCCATTCCCGACCTCCAAACGAGAGAGGTGGTTGGCTACTACGTTCTCGCACCCTATTCTATCCCTGATCTCTACGTCGAACTCTTAAAGTAGAAGGATCCACCGGATTAGCCTCGGCTTCGCTTGAGGCTTGTTGAAAAGATGTCGTAGTGCCGCATGATCGCTATGTATAATCACCCTTGACCCAACGATATATGATCGAAACTTATCGAGCGAGTAAACCACGGAAAGTAGCTCCTTTTCGGTGGTTGTGTAATTTCTTTGAGCGTTATTGAGCATAAGACTTGCGTAGTAGACGACCCGGAGGAGTTTGTCGACTTGTTGCCCCAAGACGGCCCCCACCGCTTCATTCGACGCATCGCACATTATTTCGAACGGGAGAGACCAATCCGGAGCTATCACCACCGGAGATGAGGTCAAACTTTTCTTCAATGAATCGAACGCCGCTAGACAAGTATCATCGAACATAAACGGAACGTCGGCGCTAAGAAAATGGCACAAGGGGTGGCTAAGCTTCGAGAAGTCCTTAATGAACCTCCTATAGAACCCCGCTTGACCGAGGAAGCTTCGCACTCCCTTCATGTTGATCGGTGGGGGAAGTTTCTCAATCACGTCAATCTTTGCCTTGTCGACCTCGATTCCTTTAGACGACACCACATGCCCCAAAACTATCCCACTTCTCACCATGAAGTGGCTTTTTTCCCAACTCAAGGTAAGGTGTTTCTCCACACATCTCTCCAAAACACTTGACAAATGGTCAAGACACTCGTCGAAAGTGGAGCCGTAAATAGAAAAATCGTCCATGAAAACCTCCATATACTTGTCAAGCATGTCGGAGAAATTCGAGAGCATGCACCGTTGAAAGGTAGCGGGTGCATTGCACAAACCGAAGGGCATGCATCGGAAAGCATATGTGCCAAAAGGGCACGTGAACGTCGTCTTGGATTGGTCTTCCGGCGAGATAACGATTTGGTAGTATCCCGATAATCCATCGAGAACACAATACGAATGATGCCCCGCGAGCTTGTCCAATATTTGGTCAATGAACGGGAGTGCGAAGTGGTCCTTCTTGGTGGCGGCATTGAGCTTTCAGAAGTCTATACACATTTGCCATCCGGTGGTTACACGAGTCGTCACACGCTTGCCCCGTTCGTTCTCAATAACGGTTATTCCGCTATTCTTTGGCACTATGTGGACTGGGCTCACCCATTCACTATCCCCGACCGAGAATATTAAAGCTTCGGCTATAAGTTTCAATATCTCACCCTTCACAACCTCCATCAAGTTCGGGTTCAGTCATCGTTGGAACTCCCTTGATGGTTTCACTCCGTCTTGAAGGATGATTCGATGTAAACAAGGGGAGGGGCTTATCCCCTTGATATCACCAAGGCTCCACCCTATCGACTTCTTGTTCTTTTTCAAGACTTCCACCAATCGTGCCTCGTCTCTCGGGGAAAGTTCGGCGTAGATGATCACGGGTTTTGTCTCTCCACTTTCCAAGTAAACGTATTTAAGATGGCTCGGAAGGGTCTTGAGCTCCGATTTTGGCATAAGGGCCGATTCTACGCTTGATATCTCAAATATTTCTACCACCCCCTCCGATCGAAGCGCTAGCCACTCGTCGTCCTCAACATTCTCGTTCACAACCTCTCGAGCGGCTTTCTCAACTAGTTCTTGTATCGGGTCGATCATAGCACAATCGGCATGAAAGGAGGGAGGCGGAATGACTCCCAAGTCGTGGATCGAGAAATTCACTGTATCTCCAAGAACCGAGAAAGATAACTTCCCATTTTTCACATCAATCAAAGTGTTTGTCGTGGCCATGAAGGGCCGCCCAAGTAAGATAGTATGTTCTCGGCCTTCGTTGCTCACCTCCACGACGTCCAATATAACAAAATCCACAGGCACGATGAGGCTCCCCACTTGTACCAAAGCATCTTCGACCACGCCCTTTGGGTATCAGATTGATCGGTCAGCCAGTTGCAAACACATTCTCGTCTCCCTGAGATCGCCCAACTCCAACTGCTTAAAGATAGAGTAGGCCATCAAGTTGATTCCCGCGCCGAGGTCTAGCACCCCTCGCGTCTCTTTTCCATTTTTGAGGGTAATCTTGATACAAAAACACCCCGGATCACCTTCTTTATGTGGGAGAGAATCGCTATAGGCAATGCTTGCCGCGTTCGATATGCATATCTTTTCATTCTTCTCGAATCGGGATTTCTTAGATGTTAGTTCCTTGAAAAACTTTGTGTAAGCGGGAATATTTCGGATTATGTCGAGCAAAGGAAGGTTTATGTTGACCTTCGACAACATCTTGTACAGCTCAAGGAACTGAACGTCTTGCTTCGTAGGGCGGACGCGGCTTGGGTATGGAATCGGAGGTCGGTACGGTGCTGCGGACTTATGTAACCCCCCGTCAGCTTGGGACCCCTTTGCCTCACCACTAGAGAGTGATGTGGGAGAGCTAGGAGCGGCTACGGGCTCGCTCGCATCTTGAATAACACGATCTTCTTGGACACTTGTTGAAGGTCCGTCGTCGGGTAGGGCGACCTTGTTGTCTACCACCTTGCCACTTCGGAGAATGGTCATGGCTTGAGATTGGGCCGATTGACTTGGTAGCTTGTCCTTGTCCCATGCTCGTTTTAATTTGTTGACATCCGTAGCCAATTGCCCCATTTGCTTCTCCAAACTCGCGAGCCATTTGGTTAGCTCGGTTAAGATGGATTCGATGTTCGATTGTCGTGGTATCGGATTATCTTGGGGAGCCGGGAACGGTGCTTGATGATGCAGAAATGGTGGTGGCCGTGCATTGAACGGGGCTTGAGTACGTGGTTGTTGCATCGGAAGCCCGGGTGGCATTTGAGCTTGGGACGTGTCAACATATCTAAAGTTAGGATGGTCCCTTCGCACATATTGATTTCCGTGTCGATAGGCTTGGTACCCTTGAACCGCATATGCTTGCTCGTTGTATCCAACTCCCGGGCACGCACTTGATCCATGACCCGAGATGCCACATGCGAGGCACGTCTCCATCGATCCCGAGAATGGTTGGATGAGGGAGGCTACTTGGCTTTCTAGTTCGGCAATCTTACGGGCCCACTCGGGCTCCTCTTTTGTCGAGACCTCTTTCACGTGCTCCTTTCGTTTTAAAATACTCATGCGATGATCGTCGGCGGCCATGTTAACAAAGATGTCGTATAGTTCTCTCGTTGAGCGGCTGACTAAGTTCCCGCCGGTGGCATTGTTCACCATGCGCTTTGATGCGAACGCCAATCCGTTATAGAAGAACTGATTCAGGAAATCACCGGTAAACCGATGGTGGGGGCATTTAGTGAGGTATCCTTTGAATCGCTCCCACGTCTCGTAGAAAGTTTCGTCGCTCACTTTTTGGAATGAGGCAATCTTAGCTCGAAAGTCGGCCGTCTTCTCTTGAGAATAGTATTCTTCCATGAACCGTTCGGTGACCATATCCCAATTGGTAAGGGAGTCGGACGGCAATGTCATGAGCCAATCAACGGCCTTGTCCTTCATCGTGTACGGGAAATATCTCATCTTGATTTGGTCGATATGAATTCCTTGGCGCGGAAAGCTCGACACCGTATAGGAAAAGATACGTAGGAAATGCAGAGCGTCCTCTTGCGGTAAGCCGTGGAACGTGGGTAGTCGGTTTAGGTCTATCGGCCGCAAATCGTATTCGAGAGCCTCGAGGCTCAATCGAATACATGAGGAGAAGTCGCCCATGTACGGCCTGGGGTCGATGATCACTGTTCTTGCCCGCTACTTCAGGTTCGAGGCCGAGGCGGCCCATATGGGAAGGGTCGATCTTATGGAGTTGGTGTTCAAAATGCCGAGAGTCCCGACGAAACCCGACGATCCCAAATCCTGGACGCCAACGCCACCGGGGCAATGAACAAAGCGAGGCCGGCGATGTCCCGAACACCGGTTCAGGCGCGCATCTCGGAGCAAGCACGAGCCAAGCGGCAATCCCGTAGTACGGAGGCCCGAGCACCGGCTCGGGTCACGAGATGAGTTGGAACGATTTCCAACAGGCTGTGTTTTCCCGTTTTGACCAGCTGAACCACCCGTTTCGACCGGCTCGACGAGGGGCAGGCAAGAAACGACCGAGCTTTCCGCGGCCTCCATAGCCGGCTCCTTTTGGTCGAGAGTCGGATGTGTCGGTTCGAGGACGACGACGACGATGACGGCGGCCAGGGCGAAAACGAGGACGAGGAGGAGGAGGAAGACGAGGACGCGACCCTCCGTCCCCGACATAGAAGACGTCATTAAACTCCTATACTATCCTTTGATTATTTTATTTGTTTATTGTTTTCGTTTGTTATTTTGTTTATCTTTCGATTATGTTCTTTTATTTCTCATCTCGACTCTTGTAAAAAAAAATCCTTTTAATTGCTTTCATTTTTGTATATAGTTTAATTTCATTTCGTTTGAATATATTCTCAAAATACATAACAAATTTGAAAAATAAAATCCAAACAAATTAGAAAATTCAAAAACTCAAAAATATTTTTGTTTTTGTAAATAGGTTGTTTTTGTGCAAATTCTCCACCTTGCCTTACCTTGTAGATAGCTTGTTGCTTGCCTCGGCTCCCGGCGATGACTTTTGCACAACCGCGTGGACACAAGCTCGGATATAGGGGCGTTTTCTTTTCCCTACCCTTTTTTACTGCTTTTCTTAGCTTAAATACGCAATGAGGACATTGCTAGGTTTTAAGTGTGGGGTGGCTCGTTCTG
Organism: Phtheirospermum japonicum; assembly: GCA_014905375.1. NCBI lineage: Eukaryota > Viridiplantae > Streptophyta > Magnoliopsida > Lamiales > Orobanchaceae > Phtheirospermum > Phtheirospermum japonicum. The sequence continues at coordinate 333,975 of BMAC01000598.1, read as the reverse complement.
GGTTTATAATTTTGTCAAATGCTTGCTTGTGTTAATTCGAGTAACGTGTGTGTTATACTTGCTTGGATCCTTGGCGAAGTGACGCAGTTTTGATGATTTGTTAAGGAGTTTAGATTTTTGATCGAATGTAGTGGATTTAGGCGATTTACCTTGTTGGGATCTTCGTTCGGTCTTAGCTTCGTGCTATCCTTGTGATCGTTTAGAACTAGCGCCTCGACTAGCCCTCATCATCAAACACTCTCTATAGGTTTGTATTTTGTAAATTGGAGTCGTCAATTGCTCCGCGTGCTCGATCAAAAATATTGTAAGTTGCTAGTAGCAACGAATGATCGGAGTCATTGAAAGGAAAGTTTTGTTATTGTAATTACCTTACGTCTCTAAAAAAAAAAAGAGACGAATAAACAAGGATATGTTATAAATCCTTGATGTTGTTGAGTAACACGTTTTTCAATTTTTCCAAGTTTTAGTATATTTTTGTTAAAGAGAGGCGTAGATGATTTTGGCTAGTAGTGAGCCGATTAACGGTTCGAGCATGGATAGACCTTAGCCGGGGCAAGGACGGGGAGACCGACTTGGTGGATTGTTTAACTCCTTTTAGGTTTCGGGAGTCGGTCTAAACTTTCCTTAACAACGCAAATGGTCTTCCTTTTAGCCAAAGCTAACAAGTAACGTAGCATAAAACATCTCGGTTTAACTTTTATGCATTAGTTAGGATTGGCCGGGGGCAATTTTTTAATTTTATGTTAGTTTTGCTTGAGGACAAGCAACCGTTCTAAGTGTGGGGTGGTTGATTTGCATCTTTTTGTACATATTTTTGTTACCGTTTTTGCATCATGCTGCATGTGTTTCGCTTGCTTTTTAGGTATTTTAGGTGTTGAGTTGGCCATTTTTCGTTAATTCTAGGTTTTCTTAGTTTTGTACGTTTTTTATTAGTTTTTGTAGTTTCTTTCACTATTTCGTTTTTCTTGGCCACAGGATGTCCAAGCGGGGCCCGCGCTCGTTTGGTACCATTTTTACTCGACTCGGGATCGTATGGACGGGCAAGGATTCACAGCGAACGAGATTCGATAAACTGGTGGACGTGAAGAGAACGAGGAATCAAGCTGGGTGCAGCAATCCAGTCGACCGACTAGAAGTTCAGTCGATCGACTGCCCTTCTAGTCGATCGACTGAAACCCCAAGATCGACTGGATTCCAGGGAGTTTGGCCGTTTTTGACAGCGCAGTCGATCGACTGCCAACATGACCGATCGACTGCCTGTCGATCGACTCCTTTACAGTCGATCGACAGAAAAGCAGATTTTCGCTGCTTCTGGACGATTTTGCCCCTGCGTGAAGGATAAAACAAGCAACGTCTTTTCCAATCAGACCAACTTGAAGCAAGGACCTTTCTTCCCCAGAGAGAGCTCCTTCCATCCTTTTACAATCTTCCTTTTTATTTGATCATTAAAAATGCTAGTTAATTAGTAAAATTAGTTAGATTCTTTAGCTAGTTGTTAGATCCTTGTTAGCAAGCAACTCAAGTTTAGTTTGGTGTATCTTTTGAAGAATTCCTCAAGTTGATGTAGCCATTGTTGACGATCAAGCCTTTTTTGTCAAGCTTTTGTGGAATCAAGTATTTGGTAGTATTTCTCTATTTAGCTTGTTTTATTTTCATGTTATTGCTTTAATCCTTGTTTTGGTGTGTGGATCATAGTTTAGTTGTTGTTAGATTCTCAAATTTCCTTTCTTTCATTATATAGCTTCTGAGCTTTTGAACTTATGCTTTTAAGTTGTTTGATTATTTAGACCAATTTCTCAATCTTTCAGAAGCCTTAATAAAATCTTCCTTCTTAAACTTTGATTTTCGCTAAATTAATGTTTGACTTTTTCAATTAATAAGACTTTAATTTTCCCTCACTTTTCCTTAATTCAAATTATAAGCTTTCTTAGTTAACTAGTTTAGATAAATCGTTTTTAAATAACCTTTAATTTCCTTTCCACATTTTAATGCTTTCAAAACTTCTATTTCAATTTAGAGTTTAGTTATAAAAAATCAAACCAAATCAATGACTACTGCTTTCCTAGTCTACATTAGTTTAATTTCAATCGACGATAAGAGCAAATAAGACACCGATAAGCCGATAACATCCATCCTCGAGAGACACGACTCGGGAATAACTCGCCGCCCTACAACCGGCTCCTTACACTTGCGGAGACGGATTCTAAAAATAGCGCGTCGAGAATTCGTCGATCAGCAGTCACGGACTCCCGAGAAGCTGCGACCGCCGTGGTAACTACCGAATCTATGCTACTGAACTGGTTGCCGTGGGGCTTTGAGGCGACGGATCAGAGTTGTCAGTTCCGAGCGTGTCCACGTGGGAGGTCTTCGTCCCTTCTATCCGGGTAGGTTTTGATCTGGAAAAGAAAGATAAAATGAAGAACGATTCAAGAACGCTCATGGGTTGTCATCCCCAAGAGGTTTGAGAATGTCTTCCCGTCTCGGTTTGTCACGAACCGGACGAGGGATTATTCGCCTATGGATGGATTATGGATGGTGTTTCTCGTTCTCTGAATGTGGCTGAGTTCTTGGCCTTTTGTAGCCTTCAAAAACCCCTTCCATAACTAAAAATCTCCACAAAATCCGAGTTTGTAACGCTTATATCCGATCGGATGATCTCCCAGTCCGATCGGTGGGATCTTTCTGCCTGAGTTTCTAACACTGGGTTTTGACACTGGGTAACCCAGTGTGGATGACATACCCAGTGTCAGCTGTAATATACCAAATCAGGGCCCAGTTTCTTTGAAACTCCACTCGTGGGCCCACATTCGTCCACCTTAACACCAAAAGACCTCAAAATACCTAATATAGACATAAAATAAGGTAAAATAAGTCAGAGATACATAAATACGAAAATATGCTCAATATATCCAACTTATACCAAAATTAACAACAAATATAACTAAGACACTAGCCAAATATACAAAAATCATGACAAATACGTGCGAGTCACTAGGCATAGTACGTCTTCAAGTGGCAGACATTCCAGCTTCTCAGTAAAGCTTATCCCTTTGCATCTTCGAGCATGTATGCTCCCCTTGTAATACCTTAATGACCTTGAACGGCCCTATCCAGTTTAGATCCAGCTTCTTAATGGTGTAAATTACATTGGTACGTTTCCAGATGAGGTCGCTGACCTGGAAGTATCATCTTTTCACTTTTTGATTAAAGGTCACCTGAATCCTTTGTTTGTATCTCTCCACACGTGCCGCATCCTTGTCGCGTATTTCCTCAATTGTTTTGATAGCCCTTCTGACTAGCCATTCATTTTCGACACTGAATGTTGCTAGTTAATCGAAGATTTATTAGCACTCCAAGAAATCATCTCCGCAATAGTACGGAGTCGATTGTAGAGCGGTAAGTTTTTCCGAGTCGTGTCTCTCGAGGATAGATATAATCGGCGTTAAGTATTTTTAATTAATCTCTTGTTATTCTTAATTAAACTAATCTAATATAAGAAAGCATTAATTATTAGTTTGGTTTTGAGTTGTAATCACTAAACTTGAATTGACAACAGAGCTTTAAAAACACTGAGGCAAGGATAAAGGAATTTAAAACTTTCTTGAAAATAACTAGACTTAATGACACAAGTTTAACCTAATTAATAACCTTAATTAAATTAAAACTATTAACTAAGAAAGCTTGTAAATTTGAAAGCTAAAAAGGAGGGAAAGTCAAACTTAAATTCAAAAGAAGTCAAATGCATTTAATAGGTAAAAGTCAAATGTTTCAAAAGGGAAAGCTACTAATAACTTTCAAGGCTCCAATGTTTGTTTGAACAAAATGAGTAAAAAGCTTCAACATGAAAGCTTCAATGGAGATTTTTGCAAGAAGAAAGATACTTTAGAAATTGGAAGAGAACTTGAAAATGCCAAGAGGAACACAACAAAAACTACAAATTAACTACCAACATATAACAACAATAAACAACCAAGAACAACAACAATAAGAAGGGGAAATATTACTACCAATTTGTACTCCAAACAAAAGCTTCAAATGTGGCTTACAATCTTCAAAACACCAAGAGCAACTTCATAAAATAAAATCCACAAATGAGAGAGATGTCACCGTCTCCAACACTTATGAATAACTACTAACTGGCTAATTAACTAAGCTAAATTAAACTAGCTAACTAAGGATTTTATCTAGGGTTTGCAATGGAATAGTGAAATTGAGCTTGGAAGAGATTGAATGGGGTTCAAAATCAGCCAAGGAAGGATAAGATTGGTGGGGGAGAGTGCTAGCTTTTTAGATAAAAATGCAGGGGCAAAAACATCAAATTGGGTCAAAAAATTTACGTGTCAGTCGATCGAATGAAAGCTGTCGATCGACTGAAATGCCCCAAAATCACAAAACACACTGCCGAGCAGTCGATTTCCACGAGGTTCAGTCAACCGACAGCAAGTCCAGTCGATCGACTGAGATCCAGTCGATTGACTGTCCTGTCATTTTCTCGTTTCCGCTCTAAACATGCGTCGGATGTTGCTCCTCATTTGCGTTGTGTTCCCTTGCTTGCTTGTTCTAATCCGAGTCGAACGGGATGTCCTGAGCGTGCACGGGACCGCTTCGGTCATCCTACGACCATAAAGACAGAAACGAGTAGAAATAAACGAAAATCCAATGAAAACCGCGCAAAAGTTACAAAAACCTAAAACTAATAAAATCGGACAAAACGACTCCTAATACACATAAAAGCAAACAAAACACATGCAAGCGCGACACAAAAACGTAACAAAAAATACTTACAAAAATATGCAAATCAACCACCCCACACTTAGAATGATTGCTTGTCCTCAAGCAATTCCAGAATTACAAAACTATCCCCGGATGATCCTAAACTAATGAACAACAAAACCTAATTCAAGACGTCACATGATACAATGATTGTTATCTTGGCTAAAAGGACGACAACGATGCGTTGACTAAGAAAGTTTAGATCAACTCCCGAAACCTAAAAGTACTAGGTAACCCTCCAAGTCGGTCCCCTTGTCCTTGCCCCAGCTAAGGTCTATCCACGCTCAAACCATTTATCGGCTCCCTACTAGCCTCGATTATCTACAACTCTCTTTACCCACAAAATCTAAAATGGAAAGTAAAAAGTGCAATAATTGCACATTTATTGCGTAAGCACTTCAAGGATTTATAATGTATCCTTGTTTATTTTATTATTATTATTTTTTTTTTTTTCTTTTTTTTTTTTTTTGTACCTAAGGATATATAGGGTACTTGAGAAATCAATGGCTCCGATCACTTGTTGCTACTAGCAACTTACATTTATTTTCGATCGAGCAAATGGAGCAATTGACGACTCCAAAATACAAAGTAAAATCCTATAGAGAGTATTCGATAACAAGGCTAGTTGAGGCACTAGTTCAAAATTGAGCACAAGGATAGCACGAAGCTAAAGCCGAACAAAGTTCCCAACAAGTCAAATTCCCTAAGTACACTAAATCCGATCGACAATCTAAACTTCTTAAACAAATAATCAAAACCGCGTCACTTCGCCAAGGTTCCAAGCAAACATAGCACACACGCTACTCAAATCATCACAAGCAAACATGCAAGAAATTAAAATCCTAAGACGAACCTTAACCACCCCACACTTAAAACCTTGCAATGACCTCATTGCATATTAAGCTAAGTAAAGCGGTAAAAAGTGTAAGGAAAAGAGAACGCCCCTATTTCCGAGCTTGTGTGGACGCGTTGTGCATAAGTCCTCTGCGGGAATCGAGGTAAGCTATCTACAAGAAATGAAAAAATGGGGGGTTGCAAAAACAAGTGATATACAAAAAGTGAAAATCTTTTTGGGTTTTTCGAAATTTCTATTTTTTTATTTTCTTTTCTATTTTTTTTACTATATACAAAAACCCTAAAAATATGTTTTGTTTGTTTTTTGTTTTTTTTAATTTGTTTTGGATTTTTCAAGAGTTAGATAAGAAATAAAAGAACATAATCGAATCAAAATAAAACAAACAAAAATAACGTGCCAAGTTTACGAAAACAAAAATAAAAAGGATAATCGGAGATCAATGACGTCTCCTACGTAGGGGTTGTAGGTTTGATTCCTCGTCCTCTTATTCCTCCTCGTTTCCATCTCCTTCTCCATCGTTCTCCTCGTCTTCCTCCTCGTCGCTCTCCTCGTTCCGAGGCAATCGACTCTCGATCAATAAGAGGCGGCTATGGAGGGTGCGATGTGCTCGTTCGTTTCTCGCTTGCCCGGACCTCAACTCCTCCATGCCGGTGTCGATCCAGTCGAATCGAGCGAACACTTGGTGTTAGAACTCAGGCCAACCCATATCGGGACCCGGGTCGGTGCTCGGGCCTCCCTCGCCATACGGGATTGCCACGTGGCTTGTGCTCGCATCGAAATGTTGCCCTGAACCGGTGTTCGGGGCTTCCTCGGGCTCGACACCCTCCTCGTGCCGTCTATCTAACTCGGACTCTTCTTCGTTCGCCTCTTGCTCGTGGGCTCGGTGGCGTCGCGGGTCTGTCGGGAGCTTGGGCGTTTTCAACACAAGCTCTACCGGCTCGATCCTTTCAAGATTTGTCGCCTCGGGGTCGAAACCAAAGTATCGGGCGAGCAAGGTAATCATGGGCCCCATCCCGACCCGAGCGACACTCCCAGCCCTTGTCTTCCGAATCCCAAGAATCTGGGCTGGGAGGAAGGGATAGGCGGCGAATCGACGACCGCTGTGAAGGCAGCAAAGCATGTAAACCTCATCCTGGGTGAGGTTGGTGCTCTCATGCTTGCCCATCAGGACGTGGGAGAAGATCTTGTAAATCCCGAGTAATACCAATTCGGTGATTGCCGAGGCCTGGAAACGCGGGGTTCCACGTCCGCCCGTGATAGTTGCCCAAAATTGATGCAGCACAAACTCTCTTGGTCGCTCCTCCCACAAAACTTGACAATCTAACCCGAGCACCGCATGAAGCACGTCTCGGGTGATCCGGCATTCGATTCCACAAAAACGAACGGTGAACTCCTCGCTCCCGTGACTCTGGTAGGTCGAGAAGAATTTGAGCATTAGCTCTGGGTACGCCGATGCACGGAGGGATGCGAATTGACGCCCGCTCAAGGTGTTGATTAAATGGAACGTATATGCCCCAAAGTGCTCGTGGTCCCCATTTTCTACCCACCCCTGTAGGCGTTTAATATCGAAAAAATGCGGGCGGGCGTATTGCCATTGGACGAGGCTTTGATAGATCTCCCCTTCGGCCTCAGAATGAATCAGGAACGGAGCACCATAGACGTGGGCGAGATTGGGGATATTGGCCTCATAAAACTCATCGTCGGAAAGATCAGCCATAAGAATTATATGAAGTGATTCACGAGGGGAATGCGAAGATTTTGGTTAAGGAATCGTAAGGAATTGACAAGATGGGAAAAAGAAAGAGTTTTAGCTAAGAGTGCTCATTGGGGCATTTTATCGAACACATGGTGGGCAGGATTTTCACTAAGGAATTTTGAGAAAATTGGAACAAGATTCTACACACAACCCAACCAATTCACAAATACGAACGACAAGGATTGAGTTTCAAGCGAATTACCTCAATGAATGGCTCAAAATCGAGACGAAACCCGGTTGCACACCCTACCCTTGGGAATTGAGAATTTGGGAAAAAATTGGGGAAAACAAGAATTATTGGTGAGATTTTCTAATCTAAGGGAAGTTGGGATGGAGATTACTGGAAAAAGAAAAGAAGTTGAGTCGATCGACTAACCCTTTTTAAATTTCGTGCCTCCCTCCTTTTTCCTCTTTTTTTTGTCTTTTCTGTTTCAGTGTCGAGCCCGTCTACTGTCTGTTTAAAAGGGCACTGCGACACTGTAGCAGTCGATCGACTGAGGAAGCAGTCGATCGACTGGTAGTCGATCGACTGAGCTTGCAAAAATCAAAAACCTACTGTCCTCCAGTCGATTTGGTACCCTCAGTCGACCTTGCAGTCGATCGACTTGTCCTCAGTCGATCGAATGAGATGACAAAAATTCAAAAACCTACTGTCTTCCAGTCGATTTCATCCTCCCGGTCGACCTATCAGTCGATCGACTGCAACTCAGTCGATCGACTGGAGTGAATTCGATCGACTGCTGGGAAGCAGCCAACTTCCCATTTGCGATTTCCTTCATTCTCAAACCGCCATGATTTCTCCTACAAAACCCAAAAAGAAAGGAAAACCTAAGTTAAAGATCAATTGACAAATAATATACACAAAAATCGAAAGAAAATGAGAAAGGGGGTTAGGAAGTCGTGGGTTGCCTCCCACATAGCACGTTTGTTTAAAGTCGTTTGTTCGACTATACTCCTTCGATCAAGGTCCCATCGGGGGCACATCTCCTAAATCCTCCTCCTCCACGGTAATGAATTCGAGATCCTTAGCTCGTAACAATCCGTGTCGGTAAGGCTTGACTCGTGCACCATTTACTTGGAGATGCTCATCCGTCTTGGGGTCGATCAACGTCACGGCTCCAAATGGGGATATCTTCTCAATCGTGTACGTTCCGCTCCACTTAGTCATGAGTTTCCCGGGAAACAAGGCAAGTCGGGTATTGTAAAGGAGCACTTGCATCCCTTCCTCCAACTCCTTGGGCACAATCTTCTTTTCGTGGAGGAGCTTTATCTTTTCTTTGTAAATTTGAGCACTCTCGAACGCCTCATTTCTTAGCTCGTCAAGCTCCTCGATTTGGAGCCTCCGCTCCTCTCCGGCTTGTTTCAAATCGTAGCGGCATGCCCGGATGGCCCACCAAGCTCTATGCTCCATTTCGACCGGTAGATGGCACGATTTCCCATATACAAGGCGATATGGGCTCATTCCGAGAACCGTCTTGTGGGCCATGCGGATGGACCACAAGGCATCCACGAGCTTTGTTGACCAATCTTTCCGGTTCGGTTGGATGGTCTTCTCGAGAATTTCTTGATTTGACGGTTGCTCATCTCAACTTGACCGACCGTTTGGGGGTGGTATGGCGTGGATACCTTATGAACGACCCCATAGTTCTTCAACACCCTTTCAAGTAACTTTTTGTGTTTACCGCCGTCACTAATAACCACTCCCGGAACTCCGAATCGGCTAAAAATGTTGCTCCGCACAAACTTCACCATGGTGTCACCATCGTTCCTCCTCGTCGGGATTGCCTCAATCCATTTAGAAACATAATCAACTTCAACTAAAATGCATTCGAAATCATGAGACTTCGAAAAGGGGCCCATGAAGTCGATCCCCCACACGTCGAATATCTCAACGGCCAAATTATACATCATCGGCATCTCGTTCTTTTTTCCTATACTTCCGGTCCTTTGGCATCGATCGCACTTTTAGCAATAGTCGTGGGCATCCTTGAAGAGGCTAGGCCAATAGAAACACGATTGAAGAACCTTGTAAGCGGTATTTTGCCCGCTAGGTGATCGTGGCACTTCGTTAAAATTCCCCCTTTTTCCTCATCCAGAATACACCGTCTTAACATACCATCCTTTCCGATCTTGTACATGTGAGGGTCATCCCAATAATACCATCGGCACATGGAGAGAAACCTCCTTTTCTCATGATGAGATAGGTCCGGGCGGACGGAGTGCTTAGCTAGTAAGGTAGTTGGCAATGTCGGCATACCACGGCGCGGCGGAAACAACAAATAAATTCTCGTGCGCAAGGTTTTATCCAATGAGCTCTCTCTCTCCGATTTGGACCTCTAAACGAGAGAGGTGGTCGACAACAACGTTCTCGCACCCCTTCCGATCCTTGATCTCCACATCGAACTCTTGAAGGAAGAGTATCCATCGGATTAGCCTCGGCTTCGCTTGAGGCTTATTGAAGAGATATCGCAACGCCGCATGGTCACTATGCATAATAACCCTCGAACCAATGATGTAGGCTCGAAACTTTTCAAGTGAGAAAATTACGGCGAGGAGCTCTTTTTCAGTAGTTGTGTAGTTCTTCTGGGCGTCATTGGGCATGAGACTTACGTAATAGACGACCCAAAGAAGCCTTTCCACTCTTTGCCCCAAGATGGCTCCCACCGCTTCGTTCGATACGTCGCACATTATTTCAAACGGGAAAGTCCAATCCGGGGCCATCACCACGGGAGCTGAGGTCAAACTTTCCTTCAATGAATTGAACGCCAAACGACAAGCATCGTCAAACACAAATGGGACATCGGCACTAAGCAAATGGCACTAGGGACGGCTAAGCTTTGAGAAATCCTTGATGAACCTTCCATAGAACCCCGCATGACCAAGAAAACTATGAACTCCCTTCATGTTGATTGGAGGCGGGAGTTTCTCGATCACGTCGACTTTTGCCTTGTCAACTTCGATTCCATTGGACGACACCACGTGCCCCAAAACTATCCCACTTCTCACCATGAAGTGGCTCTTCTCCCAACTCAAGGTGAGGTTACTTTCGACACACCTCTCCAAAACACTCGCCAAGCGATCAAGACATTCATCAAACGTGGAGCCGTAGATGGAAAAATCGTCCATAAAAACCTCCACATATTTGTCGATAATATTGAGAATATTGATAGCATACACCGTTGGAAGGTGGCGGGTGCGTTGCATAACCCGAAGGGCATTCGTCGGAATGCGTATGTGCCAAAAGGGCACGTGAACGTCGTTTTGGATTGGTCCTCCGGTGAGATGACAATTTGGTAATATTCGGATAACCCATCAAGAAAACAATACGAGTGGTGTCCCGCGAGTATGTCCAACATTTGGTCAATGAACGGTAACGGGAAGTGATCCTTCTTGGTGGTGGCATTAAGTTTTCGGAAATCTATACACATCCGCCATCCGGTGATAGCGCGAGTCGGCATGAGCTCACCATGGTCGTTCTTAATTACGGTAAATCCACTCTTTTTCGGTACCATGTGCACCGGGCTCACCCACTAACTATCTCCAATTGGGAAAATTAGACCCTCGGTTACGAGCTTTAAGATCTCGCCTTTCACCACCTCCATCAAATTCGGGTTCAACTGACGTTGGCACTCTCTTGTTGGTTTCGCCCCGTCTTCAAGGACAATACGGTGCATACACGTGGAGGGGCTTATCCCCTTAATGTCGCCAAGGCTCCACCCTATCGCTTTCTTATTCTTTTTCAATACTTCAACCAATTGCGCCTCTTCACGCTCGGAAAGCTCGGCAAAGATAATCACGGTCTTTGATCCTCCCTCTTCCAAATACACGTACTTAAGATGGCTCGGAAGGGTCTTGAGTTCCGATTTTGGTGTAATGGTTGGTTCCGCACTCGCGATCTTCAATATCTCCATCACCCCCTCCGATTGAAACGTTCGCCACTCGTCGTCCTCGACGACCTCATCCACAAGTTCCCCGAAGGATTCATCAACCAACTCTTCTATGGGATCAATCATAGAGCAATCAGCTTGAAAATATGAAGGGGGAAGGACTCCCAAGTCATGGATCGAAAAATTAACCGTGTCCCCCAAAACCGAGAATGACAACTTTCCATTCTTAACATCGATCAAGGTGTTTGTAGTCGCCATGAACGGTCGCCCTAGTAAGATTGTGTGATCTCGTCCTTCGTTTCTCACCTCCCCGACATCCAAAATGACGAAATCCACGGGAACTATGAGGTTTCCCACTTGTACCAAAACGTCTTCTACTACGCCCTTCGGATATCGGATCGATCGGTCGGCCAATTGCAAGCAAAATTCTCGTCTCCTTGAGATCACCCAACTCCAATTGTTTAAAGATTGAGTAGGGCATCAAATTGATTTTCGCGCAAAGGTCCAACATCCCTCGTGTTTCCTTTCCGTTCCCAAGGGTAATCTTGATGTAAAAGCTTCCCGGATCACTTTCTTTAGGTGGGAGAGGGTTGCTATAGATGATACTTGCCACGTTCGATGTACACACTTTTTTGTTATCCTCGAACCGTCGCTTCTTGGACGTCAATTCCTTGAATAACTTGGTGTATGCGGGCACATTCCGGATTATGTCGAGCAAAGGGAGGTTAATGTTCACCTTCGATAGCATCTTGTACAACTCGAGAAATTGGTCGTCCTGTTTTGTCAGTCGGATACGACTCAGGTATGGAATCGGAGGTCGGTACGGCATCGCGTATTTGTGGAGTCCTCCGGTAGTCTTGGTCTCCGTCGCCTCTTCGATTGAAAAAGACAAGGGTGAGCTAGGATCGGCTATGGGCTCGTTCGAGCCTTCATGGTCGGATCTTGTTGGAATTGGGGTGAGGGCATTAAATCATTGTCGGGAAGAGAAACTTTGTTATACACCAACTTTCCGCTTCGAAGTAATGTCACGGCTTGAGCTTGAGCCGGTTGACTTGGTAGCTTATCTTTGTCACGGGCCCATTTAAGTTCATTAACATCCGTCGCTACTTGCCCAAGTTGTGTTTCCAAACTCGCGAGCCGTTTTGTCAATTCGGATAGGATAGACTCAATGCTCAGTTGACGCAATGTCGACTTGTCTTGTGGAGGTAGATATGACGCTTGAGAAGGCGGGAACGGTGGTGGCCATGCATTGAACGGGGCTTGAGGCCGTGGTTGTTGCATCGGAGGCCCGGGTGGCATTTGAGCTTGGGACGTGTCCCCCCACCTAAAGTTAGGGTGGTCCCTCCGCATATATGGGGTTCCATTTCTATAGGCTTGGTAACCTTGAACCGCAAATAGTTGCTCGTCGAAACTACTCGATGGCCCATAAGCCATCGGGCACGCACTAGCTCCATGACCCGAGATACAACATGTGGGGCACGTCTCCATCGACCCCGAGAACGGTTGGATGAGGGAGGCCACTTGGATCTCTAGTTCGGCGATCTTATGGGCCCACTCGGGCTCCTCTTTTGTCGAAACCTCCTTCACTTGCTCCTTCCGCTCCAAGATACTCATGCGATGGTCGTCGACGGCCATGTTCACGAATATGTCGTACAACTCCCTCGTCAAGTGTCCGGCTAGATTTCCGCCAGCGGCATTATTCACCATACGCTTGGATGCAAATGTCAACCCGTTATGAAAGAATTGATTTAAGAAATCCCCGGTGAACCGATGATGGGGCATTTGGTGAGATAGCCCTTGAATCTCTCCCACACCTCGTAGAAGGTCTCGTTGCTCGCTTGACAGAATGAGGCGATCTTTGCTCAAAAATCAGCCATTTTATCTTGAGAATAGTACTCCTCTATAAAAATCTCGGTCACCATATCCCAATTGGTAAGGGAATCAGTCGGCAACATCATGGGCCAATCAACGGCTTTATCCTTCATTGTGTATGGAAAACACCTCATTTTAATTTGATCAATGTGAATCCCTTGGCGCGGAAAGCTTGACACCGTGTAGTAAAAGATGCGTAGGAATTGAAGAGCGTCCTCTTGTGGTAGGCCGTGAAAATTCAGAAGTCGGTTGAGATCAATCGTTCGTAAGTCGTACTCGAGGGCTTCGGGGCTCAACCGAATGCATGAGGAGAAATCGCCCATATATGGTCGTGAAACTTCCTTTATACTATTCGCTGGGCCTCCATCGGGGGTGACAATCGGGTGGCCACCAACATCTTGTATGGCGTAAGGATTTTCGTTGACGGCGGGCATCCTCGGAAAGTCTTGTGGATGTGGATCTTGAAATCGATGTGTGGGCCCGGTCGGATGTGGTATGCGAGGTGCGTGTAAATGGGGACCGGCGAATTGTGGCCCTTGGAATTGTGGCCTCGGAGCTTGAAAGTGCGGTTGAAACGGGTAAGGTGGGCCATCGACAATCGGGCCTTGAAATTGTTTTCCATGTGTCGACGGGTCCGAGTGTGGCGAAACTTGATGTTGGGGCTCGGGTGTCGGCACACGAGCATGAGATGGGGAAAACGGGCCTTGAAATCGGGCATTGGAGCTTTGAGGGTCTTGATTTGGAAACCCGTTCCCCCCTTGATCAAGCGGCAACCCGTAAGAGGGTTGTGGACCTGGATGAGGCGGGCCATGAAGTGATGAAGTCGGCCCAGTCGTTATTTGAGGCGGAGGTATCCCTTGGTTGTCTTGAGCAAGTGCGGGCGGCGTCGGGTTTTCGAACGAATTGGTCATCATTCACTCCTCTATCACCGTGAGTAAGGATGGGTCGAATGTTTCTTGATTTCTTGCGGCTCGTCTCACCCTCTCGGGATCGGTCAAATACAGAGTCAATTCTCGTCCGAGCGATCGCCTACCTTGCATACACAACACTCAATAAAGGGATTACGGTATCGAGTGTGAAACACTAATCTAGTCTAATCTACTAATTAAGACAACAAGAAGAGTAATTAAGAACACCATTAGCCTTAATATATCCCCGGCAACGCCGCCAAAATTTGATCGAAGATTTCTTAGCACTCCAAGAAATCGTCTCCGCAGTAGTACGGATTCGATTGTAGAGTGGTAAGTTTTTTCGAGTCGTGTCTCTCGAGAATAGATATAATCGACGTTAAGTATTTTTAATTAATCTCTTGTTATTCTTAATTAAACTAATATAATCTAAGAAAGCATTAATTATTTGTTTGGTTTTGAGTTGTAATCACTAAACTTGAATTGAAAAGAGAGTTTGAAAAACATTGAGGCAAGGAGAAATGAATTTAAAACTTGCTTGAAAATAACTAGACTTAATGACACAAATTTAACCTAATTAATAACCTTAATTAAATTAAAACTATTAACTAAGAAAGTTGTAAATTCGAAAGCTAAAAAGGAGGGAAAGTCAAACTTAAATTCAAAAGAAGTCAAATGCATTTAATAGGTAAAAGTCAATTGTTTCAAAAGGGAAAGCTACTAATAACTTTCAAGGCTCTAATGTTTGTTTGAACAAAATGAGTAAAAAGCTTCAACATGCAAGCTTCAATGGAGATTTTTGCAAGAAGAAAGATACTTTATAAATTGGAAGAGAACTTAAAAATTCCAAGAGGAACACAACAAGAACTACAAATTAACTACCAACACATAACAATAATAAACAACCAAGAACAACAACAATAAGAGGGGGAATTATTACTACCAATTTGTACTCCAAACAAAAGCTTCAAATGTGGCTTACAATCTTCAAAACACCAAGAGCAACTTCATAAAATAAAATCCACAAATGAGAGAGATGTCACCTTCTCCAACACTTATGAATAACTACTAACTAGCTAATTAATTAAGCTAAATTAAACTAGCTAACTAAGGATTATATCTAAGATTTTGTAATGGAATAGTGAAAATGAGCTTGGAAGAGATTGAATGGGGTTCAAAATCAGCCAAGGAAGGATAAGGTTGGTGGGAGAGAGTGCTAGATTTTTATACAAAAATGCAGAGGAAAAAACGTCAAAATGGGTCAAAAAATCTGCGTGTCAGTCGATCGACTGAGAACTAATCGATCGACTGAAAGCTGTCGATCGACTGAAATGCCCAAGAATCACAAAACACATTGCCGAGCAGTCGGTTTCCACGAGGTTCAGTCGACCGACTGATCTTCAGTCGATCAACAGAAAGTCCAGTCAATCGACTGTCCTGTCAGTCGATCGACTGACAGGCAGTTCCGGCTCATTTTCTCGTTTCCGCTCTAAACGTCTGCCGGTTGTCGCTCCTCATTTGCGTTGTGTTCCCTTGCTTGCTTGTTCTAATACGAGTCGAACGGGATGTCCTGAGCGTGCATGGGACCGCTTCGGTCATCCTACGACCATAAAGACAAAAACGAGTAGAAATAAACGAAAATCCAATGAAAACCGCACAAAAGTTACAAAAATCTAAAACTAATAAAATTTTCCAAAACGACTCCTAATACACATAAAATCAAACAAAACACATGCAAGCGCGACACAAAAAGGGAACAAAAAATACATACAAAAACATGCAAATCACTAGTCGTTGTGACCCTCCCACTATTTCTGCAGGGATGACAGCTTCCATTCCATAAACTAGGCTGAAAGGTGATTCGCCATTAGTAGTTCGTGGAGTCATTATAAGCCCATAGGACGGAGGCGAGCACTTCATGCCAAAGTCCCCCTGGTTTCTCCAGTCGTAACTTAATTCCCTGCACATCATGCGAGCACTTTATACGGTTAGTGACTTTGACTTGTCTGTTAGCTTGGGGATGGGCCACAGAGGCAAATCATTGCTTCATCCCCATCTTTTTGCACCATTCTTGAATCATCTGCCCATTAACCTGTAGAGGTAACAAAACTTACATTGGGTTGGTCTTCTTTCGCCAAGGGAATTTAGTGGTAACCTTGTGAAGCATCCATCATGTTTAAAAGCTCGCAACTGGAGGCCGAGTCCACCAATTGATCAATGCGTGGCAGTGGATAGTGATCTTTTGGGCATGCCTTGTTTAAGTCGTGAAAGTCTACGCACATCCTCCACTTTTATTCAGGTTTCAGTACCATCACAACATTGGATAGACATTCTGGATATTGAATTACCTGAATGTGTAATGCTTTTAATAATTTCTACACCTCCTCCTCGATTACCTTGTCAAGCTCTGCCCCAAAATGTCTCCTTTCTGTCGGACAAACCGTACTTCCGGATCAACATTCAAATGGTGTTGTGCGACCTCAGGGGATACCCCTGTCAGCTCTCCCTCTCCACAGGCTCGAGTCCCCATTATATAGATAAGAAGTATTCCCAATCTAGGGTTTCCCTCTCCTCCCATAAATAGCACGACCGACTCATAATTATGATTCCTCCTATATGTTAAATTCCCATGAATAATAGAACTCTCGCTGAATTACCATATTAGCTGTGGGCCAATAAGCATGTTCATAGGATTAAGTCCGCCGGGACCTCATAGTATAACCCATATTAGTCTGCCAAATCCCAACTCTCAACGTCGAGCTAGTATAATAAAGTTTATATCAAAAGAGGTCGCTACCTCACATAAGATCTCACCACTTCTATGCAATAGGTCGCTACCCATCAAAACAGCTCGCCCAACTCCTAGAAGGATTGCTCCTTCTAAAAAATGAGGTCGCTTACTGAAATTACTTACTTAAATCCTCAAAAATACCTGTATGTTGACGACGTGAATATTTGATGCCGTATCAACCCAACCCGGTCATAGTTATTTCATTAGTGGTATATTGAGTTCTCCTTGCTAAATCACTCACATAGGATCGATGGCTGCATACAACTCTAGCAAACAGCCATGGGAATGGGGAAGGGGGTTGTTATTTATAAAAGGCTGTATGCAATATATATATTTTTTATTTAATTAGTGTTTCATCTTGTAATATATGGTATAAATATGTATTTAACAGACCCAAATGAATAGTTAACCAAATATAAACCGAATATAAACAAATTAACCAAATAGTTAACCACTATTTGATCCACTTTCTATTGCACTTTATTGAATAATTAACCGAATATAATCAAATTACAAGAGTTAATCATCGAAATTAATGGTGTAAGATGTGGAATACACAAACTGGAACCAGAAAATCCGGCCTTAAAAAAAAAAAAAAAAAACTCTCAACACACACTAAAGAGATGCACTTGGCTCCAAAGAAGAAATGGCTCGAGGACTCGAAATAAATGAAGAACACCATGCGAGCGATGAAGGTGACAAGCTAAACCCAAGTGGACTACTAATTGCCCCATAACCAGCACCCGATTTCCCTGCCTGCGGCGGAGCTAGGCTCAATGGTGGCGGCGCCGCCTCCTGCAGCCGCATCGTCTGGAACTCAGCCGCGCCCGTGAGCTTCTGAACAACCTCCCGGAAATCAACAGGGTCGACCTTGTAGATTTTTGGACCCCGGGTCGGCGGCAAAGGCGCATTCATGGGCTTTTTCGTAATTGTGCTTTTCGCCGGAGACTTACGGACGGAGTGGTGAGGTGGCGGTGCTCTAACGGTCTTGTCTAATGCGTGCTGATACTGAAACGAAGAGGATGAAGAAGAAAACGAATCCGAATTGTTGCTACTGGTGTATGAATGATAAGACTCCATGATAAATTTCTACGAAATTAATGTGGGGGGTGGGGTGGAAAGATTGAAGAAAGATGATAAAAAAAAATTCTTGGCTTTTGGTGGTATTTATATAGTGGAATGTTAGATTGAAACGTTTAATGAAATTCAAATATATTGGACATTTGGTTTGTCGTGAGCGTAGGCGAGACGGGATGTTTGACCAGATTAAAAAGTGGCCTCCTTTGTTGAAAACATTGGGACTATTGCGACTTAATTTTATAATCACGGTTTCCGGGACTCAATTTCATTAATATTCGGTGTATATTATGTATAGCTGTTGATGCATATATACGAAGTATTATGCGATACAATAACTATATTATTAATCAATTAATTATAATTAATAAATTATTTTAGAAAATATATAATGACATAAATTAATGAATATAAATATAAAGCATATTTATATATTATATATAAAGTTGGTGTGTATATGTATTTGATTGCCATTTGTCACAAATTGCTTTGATTTTTTTTTTTCTATTGTTAGTTTCATTTGATGAAAAAAAAAAACAGAAAAGAAAAAAAAATTGAAAGTAACACAAATCTCAACGAATCTTTATATTATTACGGCGACTTAAAACATTTAAAGGAATATATATATTACGGCACCTATGTGATTTATTTTAAATTTATATTATCTTAAAAATTAGTTAATTTTAAGAGAGTTTTTTTTTACCTCCTGAACTATGATCATTTTGACACTTTGTCTCTAAACTTTTTTTCGTACAAATTACATCCTAAACTGTACAAATTTTTCATTAACCTCCTGAACTCCAGTTTTTGGTGGAAATTCTAGCCGAACCTTACTCGTGTGACATGCACGTTTACATATAAGGGGTAAAATTAACTTTTCATCTCCTCCTCATGACTCCCCGCTCAAAATAATGGCACGTGAGCACTACGTAGGTTCCAAATCTATGTGTATACATATATTAATGTGAACATTATCTAAACAGGTCACACGAGTGCTCACGAGCCATTGTTTTGAGTAGGAGTCATCAGTAAAAGATGGAAAGTCGATTTTACCACTTATATGTAAGCGTGCATGTCACACAAGTAAGCTCTGACAAAAAGTTCTATAAAAAAACAAGAGTTCAGGAGGGTAAGTGTAAAATTCGTACAATTTAGCAGGTAACTTGCACGAAAACAAAGTTTAGGAAGTAAAGTGTAAAAATGGTTACATTTTAGGAGGTAAAATTTCTTTTTCTCTTATGACAATTGTCTGTGCAATTGTTGAAATTAGTTTCTTCCATTAGAAATAAGAAGCAGGACAAATGCTTCGTAATCAGAAACCTAAATTATCATTCGATTCATCCATCCATTTGTAAAGGGGAAAAAAAGTGAGAGGTGAGAACAGATCCACCGCCCTAAATCCGCAGCTCAAACCTTGTGCATGCCACTGCGCCATTCGCCTGATCACCACCAAATTGTTGCCTCCACTAACTCAGAACACAAACCTCAACGAATCTTTATATTATTACGGCAACTTAAAATATTTAAAGGAATATATATATTACGGCACCTATGTAATTTTATTTTAAATTTATATTATCTTAGAAATTAGTTAATTTTAAGTGATTTTTTTTTACCTCCTGAATTATGACCATTTTGACACTTTGTCTCTAAACTTTTTTTCGTGCAAATTACATCCTAAACTGTACAAATTTTGCATTAACCTCCTGAACTCCAGTTTTTGGTGGAAATTCTAGCCGAATCTTACTCGTGTGACATGCACGTTTACATATAAGGGGTAAAATTAACTTTTCATCTCCTCCTCATGACTCCCCACTCAAAATAATGGCACGTGAGCATTACGTAAGTTCTAAATCTATGTGTATACATATATTAATGTGAACATTATCTTAACAGGTCACACGAGTGCTCACGTGTCATTGTTTTGAGTAGGAGTGAAAGTCGATTTTACCACTTATATGTAAGCGTGCATGTCACACGAGTATGTTTCGACCAAAAGTTCTATCAAAAATAAGAGTCCAGGAGGTTAAGTGTAAAATTCATACAATTTAGCAAGTAATTTGCACGAAAACAAAGTTTAGGAAGTAAAGTGTAAAAATAGTTCCAGTTTAGGAGGTAAAATTTCTTTTTCTCTTATGACAATTGCCCGTGCAATTGTTGAAATTAGTTTCTTCCATTAGAAATAAGAAGCAGGACAAATGCTTCGTAATCAGAAACCTAAATTATCATTCAATTCATCCATCCATTTGAAAAGGAAAAAAAAAAGTGAGAGGTGAGAACAGATCCACCGCCCCGAATCCGCAGCTCAAACTTTGTGCATGCCACTGCGCCATTCGCCTGATCCCCACCCAAAGGTTGCCTCCACTAACTCAGCAGCCACAAGCCCAAGCCCGAAACCCGCCAGAATTCTCGAGCCCGATCCACCAGAAAAACTAAATCTCTGCTTTTGCCGCCTCCACCCTCAAACACCAAACACCTCCACTCCGTTGCTTGTCACTGCCACCACCGTCGCTCAAGGATGGAGCGGTTAGCGTGCCTTCATTTCCTTTGCTCACCACCGATTCAATCCCAAATGCTAGGTCTATTTTTCTTGCTTTCGTTTTTTTTCTTTTCCCTTAATATGTATTTCTTTTTCTTTTCATAATTTATTTCTTTTTATTGTTTTTTTTCTTTTCCCGAATTAATATGTATTTCCTTTATTGTTTTTTGTTTTTACAATTTCTTTAGAATTAAGTAACAACATTATTTAAACTCTAAAATTTCTTTTACTATGATAAATAGATAACCATTATATATATTGACTTCATTTATCATTCAAAAATAATATTTATTTTTCATTTGGAAACCAATCAACTTAATAAAGTATACTATTATTAAATGATTATTTTTCTTTGCGAGATATTATCAACCATTTTTACCTTATTAATTTAAGTGTTTGAATGCATGTTAACTTTGAATTTAATCAACACATATTTTAAGTTTTACATATAAAATAATTAAATATAATTTAAAAACTATGAATCACTTTAACTATAAAAAGTTGCAAATTTATTTGGTTAAAATAATTTCAAAATATAATATGATATAATTTATGTGGATGCTTAAAATATTTATTCTTGATTAGTTGTTCATAAATATTTACTATTTTATATGTTGAATATTACCTTGTTTACGGAAGAAGAAAATTGGATTTTTTTGGGGCCCATTTTTACATTTCGACTTAACCGTACGAAAATGACGGGCCGCCAGTGGTTTCGGGTCTACGTCGCCATCGCCGTCGTCATCTTGTGTGTGTGTGTGTACATGGTGACAAGGGAAATGATAGAGACGGTAAGTTTTTTTGCTGCGTGAGAGATCAATAATAAATAGTGGGGGAAAATATAAAAAAAGAAAGAAAAAAAAAGAAACAAATAGTGTATTCTAGACAATACACTTTGTGTCTTTTTATTTACTAAAATATATTTAACCTAAATGGGATGAACTAAAATTAGATGATTAATTGGTAGTTAGTGCTGAACTAAAAGTATCAAATGAGAAATTTCCTAAAATCAATATACAATAATTTAAAATACTAACTGCGAAGTTACACATTTAAAAGTAAGAATGACAATTTTCAAAAAGAAACTGATGATTTTTTATTTAAAATACAAGTTAACACTTTAAGACCATAAGTGATAGTAATAAAAGAAATGTGACTCTATTATCTTAGATAATGTTCGATTAATATATAAAGTGATTTTTTTTACTGCAAAAGTAATACTATTATTAGCTGAAAGTGACAATATTAAGAGAAAAAAGTGACTTATTCACACCAACTGTGATTCATGTGACGCTAACACATGATAACTTATCTTTTATTTGTGTACTTAATTTTGTAGTGCATAATTATATTGAAAATAGTAGGTATGTTGTACATCTAATGTATGGAATGGCTTTGTTAGACCGTCATACTTTTGAAATCAAAATTCATACTCTTTGTGGTGAAAATCCTAGGATTCGATAATCCAAGTATTGATTGAGATGAGCAACATGGGACTCGAAAGCTCAACCGTTGATCGAGACGAGTAATAAGGAAACAAAAAGAAATTGTCGCAAAAGATAAGTTTTCTTCATTACTTTGGATTAGAATAAACTTATTCACGCACAATCTAGTTACGATGTATGAAATCTCCCACTTCCTCATTAGTTCAATTTCTTCTCAACAAAATTTGTATAAAAAATCTCAAAATAAATTCGTCAAGTTCTACACGATAAAATAATCATATATAAATGCCCCACTTAAATGTTTCCACACCAAAAACCTTAATAAGACGGGCACATTCTAAACTCCTCGATTCGTGTGGATAGCCCGGTCTATCAGTACGATCGATATTATCTGGTCTGGGCTTCTGCAAATAGGATCTTTTTCTAGGGCTCGCCCCAAAAGGCCTCATACTAATGAATATATTGTCCACATTTAGTAACCCACCACCATCCCCATGTCTAAAAAATTTTGGATTTTGGTTGCCCTCACTAAAAAAAAAAAACCCAGAAAAGCCGACGAATATTCCGGACGGGCAGCCACCCATCGGTAAAAGGCCAGCATTATCGACGGTGTTTCCGACGACAAAGATTGTCGATGGACTCCTGACAGAAATCTGCCATCAGTGTATGTGTCCGTCGGCAAGTCCTCAAGAAATTAGCGGCAAAAAGCCCGCCAAATATGCCGACAGAAATTGTCCATCGGCCATATTTAAAAAAAATTAGAGATTAATTGCCGACGGAAATATGTTCGTCAAAAACTCCAGTTTTCATTTACCGACAGAATATTGTCTGTCGGCAACGCCGAATTTTGCTACCGGCAGATTTATTGACGGATTCATGTCCGTCGGTAAACTTAATATAAAGACCCCTCCCTAGCGGCCAGATTCATTTCGCCACCCCACAACCAGAAATAGGGTTAGGGCGCCGTCGCCGTCGTTGGAGCACTGCCGGAGCGCTGTCAAAGCACCGTCAACATCATATATTAAGGTATGTTAGCCTTTTAATTCAAATATATATATATATATATATATATATATATATATATATATATATATTGGGTTTTAATTTAATTTGATTTGAATTTAGGAATTAGATTTGAGAAATTTAAATGGGGTTCAATTTAGGTATTTATGCTTGTTTCATGCATTTGTGAATGATTTTAGGTTTATGGTCCATTTATGGCAATTAGGTTTATTTTACGGTTTAATTTGTATTTATTTATAAATTAAATTCGATTATAAATACTTGTATAAAATTAAGGCTAATTAGGTTGTGTTTAATGTATGTTATTGTTTTTAGTTATATATATATATATATATAGGAATTGACTACAGTACCTTGAAGGTACCATACCTCCTAGCCCCCCTGCATTTACATCCCTTAAATCTTATCATTATCTATAACTACTTTAGATCTAAGAGTTCTAATTAAGTGGGGAATGGTACCTTCACGGCACCGTAGAAGTCCCCATATATATATATATATATATATATATATATATATATATATATATATATTATGATTGATTGATATTGTGATTGGTTGGGTAGATGTTGGTGATGATGTGGTGTACGGCTCCGGTCGGGAGGTTTCGTCCCTCCAATAATGGTTTTCAATTGTTTTTAAACATGATGGTGGTTTTAAAAAGTTTTAAATTGATTGGGATGGTGGTTTTGAAATGAAATGTGGTGATCGTTATGTGGATGTTATGTTTTAAACATAACATCCACATACTGATCACCACATATATTATGGTTTGCTGATATTGTGTACATGTGATTGATTGGTCGATGTTGTCAATTGTTATTGTTGTTTTTAAATTTTGCATGATTAATATAGTAAGAACAATAGGGAGTTTGATTTAATTTTGTTGTTTAATTCGGTTTAGTATCAAGTATGTAGTTTGATACTAAAGTTTGAATTATTTCCTTTTACAATACATACCTTAGACCCGTTTGAAATTTATTATAAAATAAAGAGTTTGCTCAAATAAAAATAAAAATTAATTATAACGTTATAACCAAAAATAAAATTATTAATAATAACATAATCAAATTAATAATAATATAACCAAATTAATAATAACAATATAAAATAATTAATACTACTAATAATAATATAACCAAATTAATAATAATAATAATAATAATAATAATAATAATAATAATAATAATAATAATACTGCTAATAATATAACCAGAAACTTCAATTTAACATACTTAAGTAAAATATAATCAAACCTCCAATAATTCTTAACAATTCTTCGAAATTCTTTGTTTTCACATAACAAAAAAATAAAATTAATAATAACGTTATAACAAAAAATAAAACTAGTAAGAATAATATAATCAAATTAATAATAATAATATAACTAAATTAATAATAATAATAATAGTAATAATAATAATAATAATAATAACCAAAAAAAACAATTTAACAACTTAAGTAAAATAAATCAAACCTCTATAATTCATAACAATTCTCCTAAATTCTTTGTTTTCACATATCAAAAAAATAAAATCAATAATAATGATATAACCAAAAATAAAAATATTAATAATAATGATAATATAACCAAATTAATATTTACCTCATAATTTTATTAGCACAGCCAATTCCTCAATTGTTTTAGTAGCATCCGATTTCTCGCGATTCAAATTCTCGATCTCTAAGATCATTTTCATAATCATAGTGCACTATTTTTGGCGCTTGATCAATTACCCCAACATCAAACGGATAGTAGTTCTCAATATTAATTAGAGATTCATAAACATGAAAAAATAAATTTAATAACAAATCTAGCATTTTGGCACACGATTGAAAAATCTGATCATAACAATTTCATGAACTTTATCCTGGATTTTTTTGGTATTGAAAAGCTGAGGTGAAATGGAAACATAGGGTATATTGGTTCTTTTGTTGGACATCTTATGATTAGTAGTGACTGGCATTCCTAAAGTATTTAAGTTTATTTATATAATCATTTAAAATAATATTTCAACTAATTCTTCAACCTCAACTTATCGATGGTTTTATTAGTCTCAGTCAATAATTTCTCGATCGTCTTTTTAAAATCCTTCTTTTTTTAACTGAAAAATGTAAATGTAAACATGAGAGTGTAAGTCCTGGGGTAGAGGCAAGGAAATGAATACCATGAAAAATACTTGTTGTGCTTCCTTTTCATGGTATTTACTTTTTTGCCTATACCACAGGATTCACATTAATATGTTCACATTTCCATTTTTCTAATTGTTTTTAAAACAAAAGGCTTTTAAAAAGAAGATCGAGAAATTATTGACTGAGGCTAAATAAAATCATCGATGAGTTGAGGCCGATGAATTAGTTGAAATGTAATTATAAATGATTAAATAAAGAAACTTAAATACTTTAGGAATATCATCCACTACTAATCATAAGAAGTCTAACAAAAGAACCAATATACGCATGTTTCCATTTCACCCTAGTTTTTCAACACCAAATACAATTCCAGGATGCAATTCATGAAAATGTTATGATCAGATTTTTCAATCGTGTGTCAAATGATAGATTTGTTATTAAATTTAATTTTTTATGTTTATGAACCTCTAATTAATAATGAGAACTACTATCCATTTGATGATCGGGTAACTGATCAAGCGCCAAAAATTGGGCACTATGATTGTGAAAATGAGTTTAGAGATTGAGGATTTGAATCACAAAAAATTGATGCTAGTAAGATAATTGAGAAATTGGCTATGCTAATAAAATTATTTATATTTACCGACGGACATGCTATCCGTCGGTAAAATTAAATTAAATTATTTATTTATTTAATCAATTAATTACTAACGGACATGGTGTCCGACGGTAAATCCAAAAAAAAAAATTAAGATTTCCGACGGCATCTTACCGACGGTTGTACCCATTGGAAATGCTGTCGACATTTGCCGACGGCCTGATATTCCGTCGATAATAGAAATTACCGATAAAGGATTTTACGACTCCGTAGATCCGTCGGTAAGCTATCGATGGATCACTTATCGACGGCTTACCGACGGATTGTACCATCGGCAATCCCGATTTTTTTTTATAATGCGACTCAACCAACAGTTCCCTCTTAATCAATATCTCATTGAGCCTACCAACTCTTTGGGCCCGCTCATTGTCTTTACTTAGGTAAGAACTCCCACCATCCACTAAAGCCTATGGTGTGGATCTGATACCATTGTAGGATAATTATTCAGGGCCCAGATTAGATTTGGGTTGAATAATATTTGAGTTATTTGATTGAGTCAAACTAATTTGTATATGCAGAAGTGTATGTATACTGTATGCATGTAAAATGCAGAAGAAGAAAAAGAACTGTAATTTTTATGTATTCATCATCTCATTCACCATACTATCGGTTTGTTTCTCTTTTTATATGGTCTGTTACATTCAACTAGAAGACAAGAAAGGAATGAATAGTTTACAAAGTTCCAGCTCATTTCCTATGTGTGTGTGCATGTTCATGGGATTTCATTTGCATTTTGACTTGGTCAACACCCCCCTTCAAGATGGGCCATGATGATTCACAATTCCCATCTTGCCTAGAAGAAAATGCAGCTGAGTAGAAGAAAGAGCCTTTGTGAACAAGTCTGCCAACTGCAAGGAGGAGGTAACAAAACGAGGACTTAGAAAACCTTTTTTGAAATGATCTCGGACCAGATGACAATCGATTTCCAGATGCTTAGTACGTTCATGAAATACCGGATTTTCAAGAATGTGAAGAGCTGCAATGTTGTCACACCAAAGAGGTATAAGAGTTGGAATGGGAAGCAAAAAACTTGCAGCAACATAAGAGATCCATTTAAGTTCACAAACTGTAGAACCAAGTGCCCTATATTCAGCCTCAGCAGAAGAACGGGAAACAGTATTTTATTTTTTTGTTTTCCATGATACCAAACAATTGCCCAGAAAAATGCAGTAACCTGTGAGGGATCTTCTGGTGTCTGGACAGGAGCCCCAATCAGCATCACTATAAGCAGTTAAAGTAGCAAGGGAATTGGTTGGATAAAACAGACCTTGGGAGGGACTGATCTTGAGGTACCTAACCAAATGTAGAGAAGCATCCCAATGAGCATCAGCAGGGGAGTTAACAAATTGACTAAGTTGTTGAACAGAATATGTAATATCAGGTCTTGTAAAATTGAGATAGAGAAACCTCCCAACCAACCTTCTATATTTAGTAGGATCATGGAATGGTGTAGTCAGATCAGCAATGAGTTTTAAGCCAGGGGGTAAAGGTAACTCTCAGGCTTACATCCAGTCAATCCTGTGTCTTGCAAGATATCTAGGATATACTTTCTTTGATGAAAATAAGTGCCCTATGAGACTCTTGCTATTTCAACACCCAAGAAATACTTTGCTGAGCCAAGATCCTTGATGGTGAATAGGTTATCCAGATAAGATTTCAGATCATCAATCAGTGAGATATTATTCCCAGTTATCAAGACATCATCAACATATATGAGGAGAGCCTGGAAAGAGTTTTCTGATTTTTCTATGAAGAGACAGTGATCATATCTTGATTTAGTGAAACCAAAAAGTAGAAATTTTGCACAAAATTCATTGTTCCATTCCCTAGAAGCTTGCTTTAATCCAAATAGGCTTCTTTCAAGTTTGCAGACCTGACCTGGAGCAGCCTTAGTG
This sequence comes from Phtheirospermum japonicum, assembly GCA_014905375.1. Taxonomy (NCBI): domain Eukaryota; kingdom Viridiplantae; phylum Streptophyta; class Magnoliopsida; order Lamiales; family Orobanchaceae; genus Phtheirospermum; species Phtheirospermum japonicum. Next base: position 306,362 of record BMAC01000598.1, on the reverse strand, counting down.
TAGCCAGGAGGAGGAATCATAAACACCTCTTCATGTAGATAGCCATGAAAAAAGGCATTGTTTATGTCAAGTTGACATAGAGTCTAGGACTTAGAGGTTGCCAGGGCAATGAGTAATCTCACAGTTACCAATTTTGCAACAGGAGAGAAGCTGCCAAAAAAGTCCACTCCAGGCAATTGATGAAAACCTTTGGCTACTAATCTAGCTTTGTACCTTTCCACAGATCCACCTGGATTCATTTTCACTTTGTATACCTACTTACATCCAATAGGCTTCTTTCCTAAGGGTAATTCAGTCAGAGTCCATGTTTTATTATCCTCCAAAGCTTTCAGTTCCTTCTGCAGAGCAAACACCCATTCTGCTGACTTGCAAGGCTGATTATAAGAAGAAGGCTCTGTGAAAGAGTCTATTTTAGCCAAGAAGGCTAAGTAACTCTTTGTAAATAAGGGTGTGGATGTATATGGAAATGTGGATATTGAATATGATTCACCATCAGCAATTGGGATCTTTTCTTTTGGACAAGTATGAGTTGTATGACAATTCATCACATAGTCTGAATGCTGGGTTGGTGTCTTTCTTATTCTGGAACCTCTTCTTTCAATGACCTCTGGAGGTGAGTTTGTTAGAATAATTGTGTCAGGAGAGTCAGCCAAAATCTCAACACATGGCAAAGGAGTGCTATCTGTTTGTGGAGGTAATCCCTTGTATGGCAAAATGTGCTCAAGAAAGACCACATCTCTGGAGGTAAAGATGTTTTCTGATTCAATGTCATATAATTTGTATCCCTTTTGTCCAGTGACATATCCTATCATTATGCATTTTGTATCTCTTGGTGTAAATTTGGATTTTTTTGGTGCTGTGTTTGTTGCATATGTGAGGCATCCAAAGGTTCTCAATGAGGAAATATCAGACTGATGTCCATATAGTTTTTCAAAAGGTGATTTCCAGTCTAACACTGCACTTGGAATTCTGTTTATGATGTAGGAGGCTGTAAGAATGGAATAGGGCCACAGCTTGGAGGGAATTTCGGATTCAAACATTAAGGCCCTGGCTACATCTAGGAGATGTCTGTGTTTCCTTTCAACAACTCCATTTTGCTGTGGAATGTATACACAGGTATGTTGATGTTGTATCCCTTGTGTTTTCAGAAGATTCTGACAATCCTTTCCCATGAATTCTGATCCATTGTGTGTTCTGATTATTTTAACCCTCCTCCCAAACTGTGTGGGAACCCTTAAGAAGAAATCTCTTAAGATGGAGATGGAGTTTGACTTGTGGCTCATTAGAAAAGTCCATGTGGCCCTGCTGTAATCATCTACAACTGTGAGCATATATGGTGTGTTTGTGACTGAGTAATGATTATATGGTCCCCATATGTCTACATGTATCAGCTCAAGAATGTCTGTGCTTTGTATGCTGCTAGATGGGAAAGGTAGTCTGCTTTGTTTGGAGACATGACAGACATCACATGGTGTTGATTGTTTCTTTAGTTGTGTATTGCACAAATGTTTCATGTTAGGAATATGTTGAAGTGTATGAGTAGAGATGTGACCAAACCTCTTGTGTCAGACTTCAAATAGGACATCATGATTATCCAAGAAGCTACTTGTGTGTGTTGCAACCTTTGAAATACTTGGTGAAAGAACATAAAGCTTTCCAATGAGTTCACCTCTTGCTATAATCAGGTTTGTATCTGTGTCATGAAGTATGCAATGATCTGAGTAGAAAACACTCTTTATTCTTGATTGTGCTGCAATTTGTGCAACTGATAGAAGATTGTATTAAAAGATGGCACTAGGAGAACATCTGATAGGTGAAAAGTATCATTCAGGTAAACCTTTCCTACATGAGTTACCCTCTTCTGTGATCCATCAAGTAAATACATTGAAATGTGAGAGTCAGCAATGGAAAGCTCAGTCATCATTTTCTCATCATTACACATGTGTTTGCTTGCTCCTGTATCAATTATCCAGCTTCCAGGTTCAACTGAATCATGTGTAGACAATGCAAAGTACAAAACTGGACCATTCTCATAATCAGCCAGGTTAGCATAGTTACTTCCTGTCTTTTGCTCATTTGAACCCCCTTTGTCTGAAAAATACTTAGTGTTTTCTTGCTGAACAAAGAGGCTATGTCAATTTGATTAGGCAGGGAGCTTTGAGAGTCTGTCATGTTTCTTGAGCCATTTGTATCAGTTGTGCTACTCATGTTTGCACTGACTCGGTTCCTTTATTCCTTAAGATCTTTGTACGAATCTGGAATGCCATGCAATTTAAAACACTCTGACTTTTCATGCCCAGTTCCTTTGCAGTGATCACATATGAGATGATATTTATCCTCTTTGCTTTTCATTGCTTGAAATCTTCCTGAAAGGTTCCCAGAATTTGAGTTCCAATTGTTCTGCATATTCTTTCCAAAATTACTGTTTCTGGCTTGAAATCCAGAGTTCTGTCCTTTGTTGTTTCCAATACATTTCCCTGCATTTCCAAATCTAGAGAGAAATGCTGAGTTGTCATGTGTTTCATCATTTGTGATCTGTAAACTCCTCTGTTTCTCAACTCTTAAGGGTGCTAGTAACGGTGACTTTATTTTCTATTGAATAGTAAGTAAACCCAACTTTATAGCTTTTTACCCATTGTAGCTATAACTTTTTTGTGACTTTTTTTATGAACAGTACAATGTTGCGTTTGGAAAACAAAACATAACTCAATGAAGAGGCTGCAAGCAATTTGTGAGATGCATGGTGGGCCCTAGTTTAGATTTATGATTGTGAAATATATTTTGGATTTATGGCTGATGATGTGGTAAATATAAAGTTGCTTTTCCAACTCAATGGTTGCTACCACCCTAATACCATTGAGTAAGCTTTGTTAACTGTCGACAAAGGATCCATCAACAATATCTGACTTCTAACATGTTCATAGCTTTCATTTAGCCCCATTAGAAGCTGCATTAGTTTTCTATTATGCTCAACATCATGTAATCCCTTTGCAGATCCACAAGTACATGTTGGAAAATGAATTAACACAGAATATTCATCTCATAATTTTTTTAATTTTGTAAAATATACTGCAGCAGAATTATTTCCTTGAGAGAGTGTAGCAATTTCATTTTCTAGCTGAAACAACAATGGACCATTGCTTTCCCCAAATCGTTAACATATATCAATCTATAATTTTATAAATGAATCAACGTATAAGAAAGCCTCGACTATATCCTTAGAAATCGAGTTCAATATCCATGATGTGATCATGTAATCAACTTTACGCCATTGATCATACGATGCAGAATCAGATTGAGGCTTAATGATCGTACCATCTATAAACCCTAACTTATTTTTTGCGCCGAGAGAGATTTTAATAGATCGACACCATGGAAGAAAATTATTACCCGTAAGTTGCGTAGATACCAAAGCCATCCCAGGATGATCTGATCCTTGCATATGCATCGGATCTTCTTCTCGAACTTTGATTTGAGTTGCAGAGGACGAAGTTGTGTTGGAATTCAACGCTGGCCAAGCGTTCGCCGTGAGTTTGTGCGCCATCATTGAACTTTGTTCCTGTATTCGAATTGCAGTTTGAGGACGATCTCAAACCCTCGCTCTAGATACCATGTAGAAGTGTATGTATACTGTATGCATGTAAAATGCAGAAGAAGAAAAAAAACTGTAATTTTTATTTATTCATCCTCTCATTCACCATACTATCGGTTTGTCTCTCTTTTTATATGGTTTGTTACATTCAGCTAGAAGACAAGAAAGGAATGAATGGTTTACAAAGTGCCAGCTCATTTCCTATGTGCATGTGCATGTGCATGGAATTTCATTTGCATTTTGACTTGGTCAACAGTATGCATGGAATTTCCTAAATCACAGTCTTAATATAAGACCACTAGATTATGTGTGATTGAATTTATTCTAATATATAGTAACAAAAATGAAATTCACCTTTTGTATTATTTTTTTTTTCATTTCCTTTCTATCATCTCGATCAATAGTTGAATCCTCATATCCTTTTTTCGTCTCGATCAATGTTTGGATTGTCGAAACCTCAAATTTTGTAGACACCACGATCTACCAATTTGATCCTCCTAATGAATATTCAATTGGTTTATCTAATCCAACAATCAAGAACATTCTCAAGTATCTTAAGATAACGAGAAACATGTTTGTCTATTTGGGTGATGACCTTAAAGTAGACAGTTATAATAATTCCTACTTCTAGTCCGGAAGGATACACTAAAGTCAATATCTGGATCAGTACCCACTTTTGGTGACGATGCCTTAGACTGGAGAAGCATTAAGTAATTCAACACTGCAAACTTCATCTTCGAACCTTAATACATAACAACTTCAAAAGTAATTATGGAAGCGGTATGGCTCAAGAATATTTCTTTTCAATTTTGAAGTTGTTCCAAATATGGAAGTCTCACTCACTTTGTATTGTGACAAGTACAACAGTTATTATGGACAATATGGTAGAACTTTGACGACACCAAGATGAAGCATGCAAAATTGTTTCGAGGGACACATGATTCTTAATGGGCTACATACATGTCCCATTTGCTTTTGAGCAAGTGGGGAGTTGTTGGGAACAGGGCTCTAAAAGAATTGTAAATTATTTTAATTATTCATAAATGCGATATTTATTTCCGAACTATGTTCTTATCGTATGCATTACATGAAAATCGCAAAAAATCCTTATTTGATTTAATGTAACCATGATCTTAATATATAACTGTAATATGCCCGATTATTGAGAATGAACTTAATGTAAGTTCGTGATGAAATTAATTAAAGTATGTCATATTTAATTAAAATAACTAATATGGTGTTAAGAATTTAGTAAGTGTTTGTCTTCTGAGCTGTCGATGTGAAGACATCTAAGTGAGGCATTTATATATGATTTGATCATGTAGAACTTGGAGGCATTTAGTTTGAAGTTTTCTATACAAATTCCATTACTAAGATGGAAAAATCAAATTAAATCACAAGAGATGATCATAAATAGATAAATCTTAATCTCGATTGATTATAAACTCCTGTTTGGCTCTGTGTGATTCTTAATCTGCTCATTAAGTTTGTCATACGACATTACGAACACTTGCATCTTAGATTCACATTTGTATTAAATAGTTGGGAATGTAATTCATAGATATGGAATCCATTCATTCAGACGGGAAGTAGAAAGTCAATTATCTCATTATTTAATTTTGGAACCGAGTGGTTTGAGATCTCTAATTTATATTTTAATTATGAACTAATCATTTCCTAGTAAATTAATGGTAAATGAGAAAAAAGAAGTAAGCATTTTTGTGAAAAAGTACGACATTTCATTGTAAAAGTATATATTCGTTTTCCTAAAAATATGATTGTCTACCTTCAATTCGTGTGTTGAAAATTGATAAAGCGGAAATAATTCTTATGGTTGACTTTCTCATACAATTAAATGACCTATGTAAGAAAACTAACCTCTATTATTTGGATTTAAGTAGTATTCAAATAACGATGTTTAGCTTTGTTTATTTATTTCCTAATTAAATGTCATTGGAAAAATGACCAGTGAACACGGATTAGAAGACATTTGTACCGGCTAAAACACATATATCTCTTTTCTGCCCATTAGGTACATTTTTTCTACCACCAAGTTTTTAACTCCATTTTTATGAGACTTTGCCCTGACCTATTGATCTCTTATTTAGTCCGTCTTCACATCTAGAAAAATAGAGAGAGCATTGCCTCTGTTATCTAGACTCCCAATTAAGATTTGAAAACCCTTGATTGTGATTGCTAAAAATCATATTTCTTTATCATCACTTTCAAGACCCATCCACCATGCACACACACACGACTACTATCTGAAGACATCGTCAGTTCGAGATGTGACGACGTGGGAACAACACCTAGGTCCGATTGCGATTTCACTAAACCGGTGCATTTCTATCTCAGTAGTTGCTTGTCGATGGGGCATATTTAACAAAATTTTTGATGATCTCTCGCAAGAGAACGGAGTTGATCATAGTGCGGTGATGTGACACAAGTTGTATCTCACAAGGAACGACAATTAGGAATAAGATGTTCTTTTTCACATAATTACACAAAACAAACGATCAAATTTTGCTGGTTTTCGATTTATCATGCTAAGAGATCTCAAACTACAATTAAAGTTTAAAAAAATATTTGAAAACATAACGCAAGATACAATCATGAAAATCCAAAATGATATTAAGTCTGAAAGTTAGAAATTGAAAATATTAAGCCAGTAAAATTCATGAATTCATAAATCAAGAACAAATAAGATAGAACAAAGTATGGAGGGAAAAAATCATTCAAAATACATAAAGAAAGTCAAAGAAACTATAGTAACTTGGACAATTTCTAACAGGAATCTAGATTACATTAACAACCAAATGCATGAAATTGACAAACTTAGAAAAACCCATTTGGCGTTCACTACCTACTTTCCTATCTTAGCCAAATAAGGAAATAATCTTAAAAACAAGAACAAGAACTCATCAATTGAGGAAAAAGGTAAAATTCACTAAAAAAATACATGAAAAGCTACAATTACACAGGAGAGTCAATAGTTTCAACATGCATACATACTATAATACAAGAGCAATAGAAACACTGATTAGAGTAGATTTGTCCTTATTTTTATTAGTATTTTAGTACGTTTTTCTATTTGTTTTTGGTATAAGTTGGACGGTTTAAGCATAATTCCGTATTTTTATAGTTCTGACTTATTTTACCGTATTTTAATCGTAATTGATGCAAATAGGTGATATTTCATTGTTTTCACCTTACAGCTAAGTAACCGGAAGATTTCAGCGCGTAATAGATGAAGTTCGATGTTCAAGAGTAGGAGAACGAGTTTTCCGGCGAAACGAGTAGCAAAAGATAGAGACACGGAGGCAGACGCGCAGTCGCGTCGACTGACGCGACCGTCGACGCTACGTTGACGCGAGCCATGATCCGCGTCAGTCGATGCAGCATCGACGCACTGTCAACGCTACTTGCTGAAGCGTCGATGTCGACGCACCGATGTCGACGCAACGTTGACGCAACTTGCTGAAGCGTCGATGTCGACGCACTCAGTCGACGCACCCGCCCAGTCGACGCGCACGCCCAGACAGCACCGACGCCGAGCACCAGCACGCGTTAGTCGACGCTACGTCGATGCACCGTCGACGCGATGGCCCAGAATTCGGATTTTAGGGTTTCTTGTGCGCCAAGACTTGCAAAATCTATTTAAACCCTCATTATTTCGGATTTTGAAGGGAGAGACACCAGATATACGATCCCTTAGAGTATTTTAGCTAATAATAAACATAATTCCACATCTCATAACGATATTTGAAGACGGAGATCAAGGATCAAAGAACAACGCGTCCAAAACATCGAATTCGTGTTCGGGATTCATTCTTCGCCGAAGATCAACGTTCAAAATCCGGAATAGCTGGAGCTTTTTACTACTTTTCGTAGTTACAATAAGTACTCTAAACTCTTAGTTAATTTTGTAGTTAATTTCTTAGTTAATTCTAGTTTTGATAATTAGTTTAATCGTCTTTATGCTTGGATATTGGATATTGGTTAATTTAGTTAATTTATGCGATTTGATTTATGCTTAGTTATTCGTTAATCTTAGATTATTATGATTCATTGCTTAGTGGTAATTTTTTATGCTCATGCTCTTAGATTCGTTAATTAGGTTGTGTATTATTGATAGTTAAATTATAGCTCGTAGTTGATAATCTAGTTGATAATTAAACTAAAGAAATAATTAAAGCAACAATCTATGTGAGTAATGCAGTTGCATCGACATCACGTCAACTCCCTTTATCGATTGACGGTTTCTTCTTATCAGCTCGTTTCTGCTACTTTGTCACCAATTGCTCGTTCTTGTCTCCCGATTCTCGCAACGACTTGCAAGATTCATCTTTTAAGCGCTGAGCATCCTCGGTTACTTAGTTGTATGGTGATAAACAGAAAATAATCACCCATTTGCATCAATTAGGATCAAAATATGGTAAAATAAGTTGGAGATACATAAATACGAAGATATGCTTCATCTATCCAACTTATACCAAAAGTAATAAGAAAAACTGACTAAAATACTAATAAGAATAAGGACAAATTCATGTTAATTACGCCCTTAGGCCAAGCTGCGCCCTACCACACGCCAAACATCAAGCCAAGTGCCGAGCAAGGTGTCATCGGGTCAACTTTGGTCAAACACGGGAAATCGAAGTTTTTAAGGCTAATTTGACCCATTTTCCCTTAATCAAACCTAGTACAAATAGATGTAAGATGAACTTAAGAAGGATATCTCTCATTCTCCCAACTCACTCACGATTTTGGAGTTTAAAAATCTTCCTTAGTTCTTAGATTTTATTTTCAAGCTTTTCCTTGGGTTTGTTAGCTCAAGAAGGATGCAAGCCATCACTAGGATTTAATTTGGATTGTTATTTCATCAAGTTTATGATTCTTTTTCTTAATTCAAGTAAGCTTTTCTTAATTTCTTCCTTGTTCTTCAATTTCATGCTTGTTTTTCAATTTATGCTTTTTTTCTTAGCTCTTAGATATGTTGTTAGATTTATATTGGTTTATGGAATCTAGGTGAGTGACACACCTTGATCATAGATCGGGTCCTTGATCGTTTTTATTTTTTGTATTTCTTATGCTTTATTTTTGTTTTTATTTTCATGCATGGTTTAATTTTTATTCCTAGATCTACTCCTTGTTTCTAGTTATTTTCATAAAGATTTTAACTTTCACATCAACTTTCATTGCTCTTTCCAATGGTGCTTTTGATTTTTATTGATTCGCATTATTTAAATTTTGATGATAATGCATGCATAGTTGTACCTTAGTTTTACTTGATTTTACTTTGTTATTTCTTTGCTTTTTATTGCTTATTTTGATTATTGAAGATCCCTTTAAAAGCCGCAAGCAAGCTGCTTGCAATTTCAATATGGCAAACGCATGAGGCATTCGAAATACTTGCTTTACTTATTTTCATTTAATTTCATAAGCTAAAAACACATTGATTCATACAATCATTTGAACACCAATAATACCAATCCATGAACCTCTTATATACCATTAAAAACTACTCTACAAAATGGCTCCGTTGCGACTTGGCTTGGTTAAGGTTTTCGGTTTGCTTGTAGTTCTCTGAGTTTTTAGCTTTCTTTTGTATTTGACATTTTTCTTGAGTGTATGCACAGATGTCGAACTCTTGGGAACGATTCGTCTCCTTAAATTTTGAATCCCAAGCGATTAAGGCATTTATGACGTCCCTTGGCTACTAATCAAGACATGGCGAATAATCTTCCCAACACCGGACCGTTTCTCAATCCCAATGGGAAGTCTCCATGGGCCCATCCTAAAAGCTCTATTAATCCCAAGCCCATTATTCTTGTCGAGCAATCCACACCAATTGACAAGCCCGAGCCTTCAAGTCCCAATCCAACGGGCCCTCACGACCATGCTTTAGGAAATCAAGGGAGGGGTTTTACCTCATGGACACGTCATTGGCCTACACCAAGGTACTGCACCCCTTCCTAACTCTTCTAATGATTACATGGGACGGCATGGTGCAAACCATGTTGGCAATGGGATGAATGGTAGTGGTTTTGGAAATGTGGGAGGGATTGGTGCAAACCATGTTTCCAATGGTGGAAACGACAACAGTCAACCTAACATGGGAGAGCATGGTGAAAACCATGTTGGGTATAACGACTTTATGGGCAAGAATGGTCTGTATGGAGGTTATGGTGTTCCAAATCAATTTCTGAATATGTATAATGGAGGCTTTGTTGGTCCGAATGGGAATGTTGGTGGCAAAAGTCCGAATCCCGACCCATAAATAGGTCCTCATGCTTATAATTTCAGTCATGCTCCGAATAAAATCTTAATGGCAATGGTGGAGGTCCGGGTTATGGAGGTGCCGATAATATTGTTCAATGGGGCACTCCCGATCTGTTTGCATTATTTCAAGGTGTGGGCCCTAATGCCCAAAATGCTCCTCCCGTCTTCGCTATAAGAGAGGTTAGCAAAGCCTTTGTGGGGGTGACTATTTCATCTTGAGTATCCCTTCCTCCTGAGGTTATGGTTATCGTATACGATCGCTTGATTTTGCTTGGCTTCTGATATTTCATGGGTTTGCTAAAGAGGATCCTCTACAATTCCTTCGACAGTTCTTGTGGCAAGTCTCAAGTTTTCATCGTCCAAACATGATGATTTTAGAGCATCTTCAACACTAATGTTTTTCGTATGCTCTTCAAGATAAGGTGTTATCATGGTTCATGAGAATTCCTTCCAACTCGATTCATACGTGGGATGAGCTTTCGGTAACATTTTTGGATCATTATTATTTCGATGAAAAGACGGTCGAGTTAAGGATCAAGATTATATAGTTTAAACAAATGAAAAATGAGCCATCTCACTTGGCTTTGGCTCATTTCCAAGATCCTCTCACGAGTTTTCCACATCATTGTATGGCAAAGGATATATTAAACTAAACTTTCTATGAGGCGTTGGACCCACATTCCTAATATATGGTGGACACGTCGGCTAGGGGAAATATGAAGGATCAATCTCCTCAAGTGGTTTACAAGATTTTCACCACTTTAGCCAAAATATCTCAACAAAAATCTTCTCGAGCAATGTATTCTAATGCTAATGAAGTAAGTGAAGCTTCTTCCCCTAGGGAGCTTGAGTTGGAAAAGGAAATATCGGCTATGTCGGCTCAAATTGCTAAGTTATCTAGACTAAGCCTGGATCCTTCGTGTGCGTCATGTGGAATATTTGGTCATGATACCACGTCTTATCCTTCAAATACCTCTTTCTATATGACGATGCCTCAATTGGAGGAAGTGTGTGGGGTTCAAGGGTATCAAACGGGACCCGGTTTTTCTAGTTCATCTTTTGCTCGTTCATTGAATCACAATCCTCCTTATCATCCTAGCAACCGCATGCATCCAAATCTTAGTTATGCGAATACAAATGCGAGTGTTAATCCTCATGCGGGTCCATCTCGTCCGCCTATTCTGGCGATTGCTCCTAATCCACCTTCCGATCTGAATCTCTTGGTCATTATGCAACAAATACAATCATTTTCCATTACGTTAGCTTCGTTTGATGCTAGGTTCAATGCTCTTTATGCTACAACAAACGGGTTAAACACAAAGATGGGGCAATTAGCAAGTGATGTGAATATGCTAAAACAAGATAATGAGAAAGGCAAATTGCCAAGCAAACTTTCACAAGATCATGCGGTCACAACCCTTAAAAGTGGTAGGGTGGTTGATAATAAGGTTTTCCCGCCATCCGAGGAGGAGGTGGTTTCTATTCCGAATGCTCTTACTCCTCCCGATTCTACTCCTGTGGGTCCCACTTTGGCAAAGGAACTTCTCGATGGCCTACGAAAGTCTTCGAACCCCTACAAGGCAACAACCTCTAAGGTCCCTATGCCCTATCCATCCCGTCTACAAAATTCTAAGAAAGATGACCAATTTAAAAATCTCGATAATTTATTGTCCAACATCACTCTTCCCTTGTTAGACGCCATCCGGATTATGCCCGCTTATTCCAAGTTCTTCAAGGAGATCTGCCCCAAGAAGCTTGAGAGTTCTTTGAATGAGAGAGTTTATCTATCTAAAAAGGCAAGTGTGGTTTGTGACCCTTCTCTCTTAGATCTTAAGAAGGCAGATCCCGTCTAGTTTTGTATTGATATCACACTTGGGAATAGAAAAGTCACTAATGGCGTGCTTGATTCCGAGGCGGGCATTAACTTGATGCCGTTTTTGATTTCTGAACAATTAGAACTTGCTCCTTTACAAGAGAAACGCATTTGCTTACAATTGGTCGATCGATCAATTAGATACCCAAAGGGGATGATCAAGGATGTTCCTATACAAGTTGGAGGAATTATGGTTCCGGTAGATTTCGTGGTGTTGGTTGTTGGCATGGTGAAGAATGATGGAACCGAACACACTATCTTCCTAAGCCACCCATTTAGGCGAGTGAATCAGTCACATTTTCTATGTCAAACTTTCCATTTATTCCATCAAGCATCTATCATGCAAATTTCTTACATGTTGACGTGGTTCAAGAGTTGGTTAAACAAGTTTATATAGAGGAAGAGAGCAATGAGGGGGAGTTTGGCTCGGGAGTTTGTGTTAAAGGTTGTTGTGAGGGAAATGAGGCCCTTGTTCGTAATGACGATTCAATTGTGTTTCAATGTGCCAAAGGATTGTGTGATAGGGATTATATATGTGTCGTTGAGGGCAACGATGGAATTTTAGAAGGGGATGTGGAGATTATTGATGATAGGTTGGAAGTTGAACCCATTGAAAAGCTTGATGATTATATTGAGGGGATCGTTGAATTGCTCGAATTAGTCCCCAATGAGGGTGAGAGGAGGCACAAGCCCGAGTTTAATCCTCTCCCATCTCACCTCAAGTATGTCTATTTAGAAGAAGAGGAGAGCAAACCGGTTATTGCTTTGCCAATTTAAAATTGAGAAGAAGAGGAGAGGTTGATTGAAGTTCTTAAAGCTCATAAGGGCGCTATTAGTTAGAGTCTTGGAGATATTAAGGAAATTATCCCTTCAACTTGCATGCATAAGATCGTTTTAGAGGATGATGCCAAACCTTCTCGAGAATTCCAAAGGCGTTTGAATCCAAATCTTAAGGAGATAGTGAAAGCCACGAATATGGATTTGAAGGAGGCCGAGCTAGAGAGAATATTGAAAGTGGAGGAGTTAGACGAGCTTTGGAATGTTCAATATGAAAATGCTCGTATCTACAAGGAAAGGGCCAAGAAAATCAATGACAAGAGGATAGTCCTAAAATATCTTGAGGTTGGTATGCCCGTTTTGCTCTACAACTCCCGTTTGACCTTATATCCCGCCAAGTTGAAATCTAAGTGGATGGGGCCTTATACAATTGAAGAAGTCAATCCAACTGGGGCGGTGACCTTAATCGGCCCTAAGACTCAAGAACGATCCCAAGTCAATGGCCATCGGGTTAAGCCCTATCATCACAGTTTTCTCTTTCCACCCGACAAGGAGGTTATTACTTTAGCGGATCCTCCTGTCTCAAATCCACCATGATCAAGAAGGGAGTTCGTCAAGCTAATGACGTAAAATAAGTGCTTCCTGGGAGACAACTCATGTTCTTTTCTTTATTTCTTTTATTTTTGTGCGTTTCTTTGCTTTCTTATTATATAAAAATTAAAAAACATTCAAAAAATCGAATAACAATTAAAAAAATGTGTTGTCTTTTTGTTCTTTTTAGCCCCTGGTTTTTTCTTTTGTTTTGTTTTGATTCATGTGCATATTTTCTTGCGTTTTTGTTTTGTGTGGTTTTATATTATAATGTTTTGTTTTTCGACTCCAACTTTGGTCGAACTGAACAAGTTAGTAGCGTTGATGGAGCCAGGAGAAACAATCCATGCTCAGTTTTTGCTTGGATTCTTGGATGCTTAAGTGGACCCCACCGAGCTCAACCAAAAACTCGATCGGTTAAGGAAGCTTCTATCTCACTTTTCTTTTACTTGTTTTTCATTAAAATGCAATGAGGGCATCGCATGGTTTAAGTGTGGGGTCGGTAGGTGGTTAGGGTCTGGGTTTTACAAAGAACGATTTGTCTTTATTAACTGGAGCCTTGGAGAAGTGATTCTTACTAATTGTGCATTTATATGGTTGAGTTGTTTTTGTGTCTTGTGTGAATTTATTACATTATTGAGCAATCACCACATGCTTAGAAGTTTGAATAGTTTACTTGTCGGGTTTTTACATGTATATGCCCTCTTGTGTAAGGAGTGAGTTTTTGTGCTTCGTCCAAAACCCACTATATATATATATATATATATATATATATATATATATATAATATATATATATATATATATATATTATATATATATATATATATACTCAACATTTACTCGTGAAAAGATTACAAAACTCTAAAATCTCTTTTGATTTTGTCTTCCAAAACCCGGTGCAAACTAGTGAGTAGCCTTGTGTGAATTATCGGTTTTGCTTGCATTTATATGGAAATTGCATTGAGGTGGCTTGAGCTTATGCCCCATTTCTTGTTAGTCGAGCTCGATTTTAACTCTTATATCTTCATATATTGTGAGATGAGAGTTTATGTTGTTAGTTGTCTAGGAATGTGTGGGAAATCAATTTTAAATTTTGGGTTTTGAGTTTCTTATTCTAAAAAAAAAGAAAAAAAAAACTCTCCAACACAAATCACAAAAAGTCATAAAGCGTGTGTTTAAGTGAAAAACCTAATGTTTAAAAGTCTAAATTTAGTAAAAAGAAGCAAATTCAAAAATATTCTAAGTGTTGTGAAACAAAGTTCGGAAAAGTGTATGGGTGTATGAAAGAGTTTTGAATGAAAGTTTGGTAATTTGGGAAGGGTGAAGCGATCATAAGCTTCGATTTCTAGAAGTTAGGGTTTCATGTGTTATTGATCACGTTTGGTGTTGTGTTAGCCACGATATCCATTTATTCCATACCTTACCAAAGAGCCAATATTACAACCCGAAATAAAGACCTCTTTCGGTTCTTGTTTGGTCATGTACAATGGGTGATTTTGAGTTTCTAATTTGTGAGATCTTAACAAGGTGTATGTATTGTCCGATTTGAGTGTATACACGTCCTATATAAAAAAAACACTTGAGTGAATTGAGCGAACACCCTCAAACTTCCATTTGTGAGGAAGTCATCGATTTGGTTTTCATTTGAGAAAGGGTAATATGAGCAATGCTTGGCGATAACGATTTTATATTGATACTTTTATCATTCTAATTAGAATAAGCACAAGGATTTTTTTTTGTCATAATGTTCATCGCATGTACATTCTCGATTCTTTTCGTTGTTCGAGGACGAACAAACCAATAAGTATGGGGTTGCTAGTGGAAAAAAGTCAATCAGAGGCGGTTCAAAACGGCTTTTAGAGGCGGTTCTGAACCGCCTCTAATATTGGAGACGCTTAAATTAAAAAAATCGGGCAGCGGTTCTAAGAACCGCTGCAAATAATAGTTTTGGCCTCGGTTGTTATATAGAACCGCTGCCAAATATAGAAAACGGGCAGCGGCTATTATATATGAAGCACTGCCAAAACCAACCGATGCCAAATATGGAACCCGGGCAGCGCTTCTTCGCAAACAGGCGTTGCTAATACTACTATTAGCAACGGTTATTAGGTAATAACCGATGCCGAAAGTAGTATTAGCAGCGCTTGTTAACAAGAAGCGCTGCCAAAACCAATTGATGCCAAATACGGAACCCGGGCAGCGCTTCTTATCTAACAAGTGCTGCTAATACTACTTTTAGCATCGGTTATTAGCTAATAACCATTGCGAAAAAAAGTATTAGCAGCGCGTGTTCTCTAAGAAGCGCTGCCAATAATAGTTGTGGCAGCGCTTCGTAACTAAAAAGCGCTGTCCAGGTTCTATTTTTGGCATCGGTTATGTGCGAACAACTGATGCCATTTTTTTTTTCACCTGAAATTCACAAAAACAGCTCCAAAAATCCAAAAAATCTGCCCCAAAAATTCACAAAATAAGCTCCAAAAATTCACAAATTCTGAAAATCCCAAAATTTATTATAAATCATAAAAACCAAAAATATTCATAACAAATACAAATTGTCCAAACAAACATCCTTCATGTCATAAATAGCAAACAAGTGTTCAACCATTAAATTCAACAAATGCTTACACCCACTCCACAACAGAAAATGCATGCCTCCATTTCCTTTTATCCCCAACTCAACAAATGTGCTTACAATTACGAATTTAGAAGAACGTCAATAAAATATCTCGCAAACACATTCCGAATATCATCGAACTCCAACGGTGAATAAGGATCTTGATTCGATATCCAATCCTTAAATTCAAAATATTGAAATAAAATATTAGATTTATTAACACTAACTAATTATGATTTAAAACTTCTAACTATATAACATTAAAAATAATAATAAACAAACCAACTTACCACTCCAATATTTCGACTATTGGGAAAATTGTTGACAATGTCGTTCATATACCTCATCACATAATATCCGCACTCGGTAGGCCCCGGTTGCTTGCGACACTTGAAAAAAAAATAAATAATAAAGATTTGTTATATTAATAAATAAAACTTCTAAGATTAAATAAAAAAAACATATATTACCTTTATCCTAGAAAATGTTAGGCCTTTACCATTCCCCTTCATTGATGATGCAATCCTAAAAGTCATACATTTCAAAATATGATATTTGAGTATTTTCAAAAAACACACGTAAAAAGAATTAAATAACAAAGAAAACTCATCAACTAAAAAAAGAATTAATTTAACTTATAAAATCAATTCTTTCAATATTTCGGGGTCCCGTGTGGAAGCTGGATCGAACAAGTAACCTTTTCGTACTTCTGGGCATATAACAATCAATATCCAATGATGCCTGCAATTAACAAGATAAAGAAAATGAAATACGGTACATATTATTAAATGACAAACATATCTAATGAATCAGTCGTACGAGCTGTTATACGGCAGAAAAATTAATTTTTTATTGAAAATTTCCCGCAGAGCTCGTGTCAAATATTCTCTTGTAGCCTGTCTGTCACTTTTCAAGTGTGCTTGAGAACAAATTTCCGGGCACAAAAATCCAATATCATGAACTCCAACTTCTTCCATTTTACTTGATATATACCTATAAACAAGAGAAGGAAAAAAAAATATTGCAATTAACATAATATTTTTTCTTAAATGAATAAGATAAGTTATATAATGTTATGAATCAAATATAGCACGTGGTAAATTACTTACAACAAAAAACCTTGTATGATGGAAATGTTGAGCGAATCACCATTGCAAAACTGAGCCAAATCTTGTCGAGTAATAAGGGTAGCAAAGCCATCATTCGTGTAATTGAACAATACTTTTGGTAGAGGGATGGAGAACTCACAACGATCCGGTTGAAATAACTCCAAAATCTCATGTAACTCTAACACATCACCATGAAGCTCCTCTAAGATATCCGTATTGACCAAAGGAAACTTAGGAAGACTATGTTCCTCTCGTGGAGCCTTTCCAAAAGACTTTTGATTACCCTTATCCACAATTATTTTGTTATGATGAGATGGTAATGGTTCCTATTTTGTGCAACAAAGAAATAAACAACATTATTCATCTATTGTGTTTCTATCTATTCAAATCTCGATAATTGTGTTTTCATCGATTAGAGACATTATTCATGGATGAATGAAAGAAATAATAAATTACCTCGCCTTCGGGAAATACTAATTCTCTGGGCCATTGGACAAACGTGCCCACTGCTTGTGACAACACGAACAAATCGCCACTATCAACACTGACCAGAAATTGCTGCTTTTCAAAACCATCCACGACCATTGTAATATTCACCTTCACATGATTAGATAGCATTGGAACACTATGTAGCATTTGACCAGGGCTGGCGTTGTACACTTCGGCAAGGGCGACGATAACCACCATATTATCTCCATTTGTAGTAATTGTCCTCAAACCAAGATGACATTTAGCACCATCCTGTAAAACAAAGTCGAAAATGTCAATTTTTTGAAAATGGAAGATTATATGGTAACTTATAGGTTAGACTTACAACAAAATTGAACGTTGGCTCACGAATGTTCGAATATCCACTATCTCGATATCCACGGGAAACGACCGGTGATGGTGCGTCAGCAACCTRACTGGGGGCATTAATTCCTGCTTGGGCCAAAGCTTCATGCAACTGCCTAGTCATTTCATCCCTCAATGATTCAACTTTTGACTCATACTTTCTTTCAAGCTCACATTTGAATTTATCCAATTTCTATACACTTAAGACCGTTCCTCGACTTGCTTGTCTTCTCTTCTTCCCAAAAAAGTGTTTGATTCCATGTTCTCCATCGAAACCTCTAGGACGCCCAGGGTGGTTCGCCTTACCAACAATAGCAGTTAATACATCATTGGTCCCTTCAGGAACCAACTTCCCCTTACAAACATCATCATTGGCTTCATCCTAGTCCAAGAACAAATAAAAAAATATGAAATAATTATATATATCGTCAAACAAAAAAACACACAATTTATTAACAATGAGAAAACACAGATATAATTATTAATAGTGAGTTAGAAGTTCATTAGTATGTTTTAATTTATTTAAATATTACTAACCAATTTCTTTTTTTCTTCCAAAATCTTTGTATTCGGAAACTGTAGCTCATTGCTGCTACTCAATGCAGTCCTCGCACAAAACCAATACACATGTCGGGGATTTTGCGCACTATCCCCCTCAGATGATTGAGTCGTACAGGATTGAACAGATTCGTTCTCGGTGCTAGATAAGAAATATTGAACCAAACCTATTTTCTCCCACTCGGGTATGCTATTGCTATACCCCTTGCGCTCCATGTAATGGGGATACTTGATCATTGATGCTCTCTCTGAGTTTTTTCTTCTTAATTCCTGGAAAGAAAATTACGAAAGTCGATTACAACAAAAAACACAACCGAATATTACAATAAAGCTAAATAAAGTTACTTACTAAAAAATCAGCAGAATTGCTCGTTTGAACAAACGTCGACCAATCATCTTTTGTAATTTGCCCCTTATAAACTTCATATGGCGGCCTCTTGTCCTTCCCCAGAGGTATAGTACAAAATATATACTTGTTTCGGAGCTTACTCCTAAAACCTCTATGCATTTTTGCCATCTTCTTAATCATCATTCCCTTCTTGGAGTCATCGATAACATAATCATGCTACAACATAAAGCAATACATTACAAATCATAATATCAACGACCATACAATTACAAATAGCAGTGAAAAATGGAGATGATGTAGAATTGGAATACATTACAAATCATAATAATTGGTAAGTCTAATTACATAACTGGAATTGAATTACAAAGGTGGGTTCATCAAATAAAAGCTTGAATATATCAAGGGTGTCTAATTACCATATTGAGATCAAGAAATTATATTTTTTTTTAAGGGTAACATAGTCACATAATGTCTCTTTATTTTAAATTTTATTTTGTGTGTGTTTAATACTTCAAAGGGTTATAGCTGTATTTGTTTGTAATTAGACTAAAATAAATTATTACCCTCTTATTTATTATCATCAAAGAAAAAATGAACGAAACAATCAGAATCTGATTTAAACAATTACAATTCTAAATCTAATGCTCCATTACACTCTAGAAAACAAGTTTTTCTTTAAAATCAAAATTAGAAAGCACAAGTATAAACCAAAAAATCCATAGTTAACAAGCACATTCTAAACTCAAATTGATTCTAGCTTGTTTTTGTGGTCCCAAATATAAAAAAATTCAAAAATAAACAATTTCAAAAATTTTAAAGAGTAAAAAGTAAAACAAAAACAAAAAACAGACCCATTCTTTATTACTTCAACAAGAAGCATTGCATAATACACATTTACTTATAATAATATAATAAAAACTGATTAATGAAAATATGAAAAGTTCAGTCCACATTTACTTACACGGATCTCAGCCCACATTTGACCCTTCATGTCATCAGATACATCCTCCCACGTCATGTTGATATTCACCCTGGAGCGTACCAACATGCCAAGATCGGTCGTGAATGATGTCGCGTCATCACCAACCGGCTGATCGTTATAACCCCATCGATCTATTATCCTCGGTTGTCCTACCTTGGAACTAGATCCCTTGGCAGGCCCCCTCCCCTTTTTTCTTTTCCGAATTGGTGATGTATCACCCGAGTGATGCTCTTCACCCTCGCCGGAAGAATCCATATACCTGAAATAATTACCATATCAACATAAATACCTCTCCAAGTGTGCAATTGACAAGTACTTTAACAAAAAATAATATTAACATTTACAATGAGAGTCGAGTCAACTAAAAAATAAATACACACACATTGATATTATTTTTATCATTTTCTTATAAGGAGATAAAATATTGTATTCATATTATTATAATTAATTATTGATATTACTGAAAAATAACAAACTTACAACTAAGATATGAACAATCCCTCGTCATGTGCCGACACAAATGGGAGATCATCCTCATTATGATCACCTTGCACATCTACATGAGGTATACCTATAGAAAACGAGGGTATCTCATTTTCATCCGTTTCAACTTGCCCTTCAATCCCAACTATCTTTCGACTTGCTTGTAAAACAACTGACCATCTGTGGTCGAAAGGATCCTCCATATAAAATACTTGTTCCGCTTGCACGGATCATTTGTGTAACCACAAAGGCTGAAATCCACTAAAGTGAAGCCCATCTCATCATGTTTAACACCTCGACGATTATCAATCCATTTACAATGAAAAAGAGCAAACTTGAATTCTATATAGTCTAGCTCCCATATTTCCTCGATCCGACCGTAATATGGCATCTGTGTAAGAACATGGTTACTATCTGATGAGCTAGAATAATCTATCGATGATGCCACTAATGTTACTCCACTATTTTGCATTACAGATTTTTCGTCCTGACGAGAAGTGTAAAATGTATAACTAATGATGTCATATCCTTCATATGAATAAATTGGTGTTTTCGGCCCGTAAGCTAACCATTTCAAGTCAGATCCAACATCGTCGGACAAGTCAGAACTTTGTGAGAAAATCAAATCCTTAAACCAAGTTGCAAATGTTTCATTATGTTCATGTGCCAACCATACTTCTCCTCTCGTAGGATTACGAGATTTCAAAAGATTTTGATGTTGTTGTATATACGGATGGACAATTTGTAAATGTTGTAGCACAAGAAGATGGGCTTTTCTTTGTAAATGATCTTCTACATTTTTTAACTTCTTTCGTCCAATTGTACCAACACCTTGCAATCTTCCTTCGTGTCTAGACTTGGAAAGTCCTAAGTGATCAACATTTTTCAAGTAAGGAGTGCAAAAGTCCAACACTTCTTCATCGATTACTCATCTAATAATGCTTCCTTCAGGGCGCCCACGATTTTTCACTTTAGACTTCAAACTTCCCATATGTTTATCAAATGGCCACATGTATCATAAAAAAACTGGACCACATACTTTGATTTCCCCTACCAAGTGCACAACAAGATGCACCATAATGTCAAAAAATGACGGTGGAAAATACATCTCCAATCGACAAAGCGTAACAACAACTTGACGTTGCAACTCATCAAGTTTCTCCAGATGAATCACTTTGCTGCATATAGAATTAAAAAAAAAAAAAGCACAGTCTCTTTATTGCATATCTCACATGTTTAGGAAAAATCCCTCGGATAACAACCGGAAGAAGATGTTACATCAAAATATGGCAATCATGAGATTTCATACCAACTAATTTCGAATCTTTCAACGACACAAAATTCTTGATATTTGAACAATAGCCTGAAGGGACCTTTATTCTATACAAACAATCACAAAAAATTTTCTTCTCGGATCTCGTCAAAGTGAAGCATGCAGGAGGTAGATAAAATCCCCTATCCCGTTTTTCTGGTGCCAACTCAATTCGCATCTTCAAATGCTCGGACATGTCTTTTTTAATGTTGAGACCATCTTTGGACTTTCCAGGAATGTTTAGAAGTGTTCCAATAATAGCGTCACAAACGTTTTTCTCGATATGCATCACATCTAGACAATGTCTAACAGTTAAATCCTTCGAATAAGGGAGTTCCCAGAATATAGATTTTTTTCCACAATCCATTTTTGGTCGGTTTGTACGGTTTTCCAAAAACCGTATTCAAGTCTTTCACTTTCTCGTACACCTGAATACCAATTAATGGTAAACGTGGAACCCTGAGCTCAGTACGACCATTGAATGGTTTTTTTAATCTACGATAACGGTGGGTAATGGGAAGAAACCTTCTAAAATCCGGGAAGACATTTTTCTTGCAGTTTGGCAGTCGAAGATCAACTGTATCCTCTTCACATATCGGGCAAGCTTTGGAAACTTTCGTTGGCTAACCAGATAGGTTTCCATATGCGGGGAAATCATTAATAGTGCAATACAACATAGCACGCAACTGGAAGTTTGTTTTGGTGTTCACATCATAAGTAGATACACCTTCGCTAAAAAGCAATTTCAAATCACCGATAAGTGGAGCAAGATAAACATCGATATCGTTGCCTAGATGCTTTGGACCAGAAATTAGAAGAGAAAGCATAATGTACTTTCGTTTCATCGACAACCACGGTGGCAAGTTATAAATTGTTAATAATACGGGCCAAGTGCTGTGTTGACTACTTAGAGTGCCGTGTGGATTCATACCATCTGTGCATAAGCCAAGTCTCAAGTTTCTATGCTCATTCCCAAATTCTGGTTATTTCAAATCGATTTGCTTCCACTGTGGAGCATCAAGCACATGTCTCAAGAATCCATCTTTCTTTCAATCTTCGGCGTGCCATACCAAAAGTTTAGAATCTTTTGCATTTGAAAATAACCTCCTGAACCTGGGTATTATCGAAAGATACCACAGAACCTTCCTCGGTATTCGATTCTTTCCACTTTCAGTGACACCGGATGCATTRATTTTTTTCTTGTACCGTGAAAGATGGCATCTTGGACATTCATCCAAATCTTCATACGCCTTACGATACAAGATACAATCATTCGGGCATGCATGAATTTTTTTGAAGTTATGTTCCCATAGGGCACATTAGTCTTCTAGCTTCATAGTTCGTTGAAGGAAGTGTGTTCCCAGGAAACATTTCTTGAAGACCTTCCAATAATTCTGTGAAACTCGCATTAGTCCATCCATACTTCACCTTCATGTGAAATAATTTCAATACGGAAGATAACTTGGAGAATGTTGAATTTGGACACAAGGGAAGCTTAGCCGCAACCATCAAACTTTCATATACTTTTGGTTGATAGTCGAAATTTTCTTGAACATCGGTCACCAAATCATTGGTTCGATCATCTTCAAATTTGTCGCTTTCACTGTCATCCGCATGGTTCGAAGCATCTTCGTTATGAGCACCAATATTACTAGTGTTCGCAATTTCATCTGCCTTCCTCTTCAAATTTGCAGAATATGCTTGTTGAGAAGCATTAGCATCGCCTTCTACAGAAACCTCTCCATGAAGTGTCCAAACATAATAATTATCTCTGAATCCTCGTTCGAACAAATGTGCATAAATCTTGTACACATCGGTTTCCTTACTCAAGTTGCAGCAAACTGAACAAGGGCACAAAATCCTATCATCTCCTCGTTGTTTTTGATACGCAACGGCTTTTGCAATGAATTCCTCCACTCCTGCCAAATATGTGGTAGTGTTGCGGAGCCCATACATCCAACTTCGATCCATCCCTAAAAAAGATTTTTTAGTCATAGAGGACTGATGTAGGTGGACAAGTAAGAAAGGGAGAAATGAGAAGTGGGGCTCTGAAGTGGGCGTTGCTAGATGTAGGTGGACAATATAGTACGAGTTTATTAGGATTGTTTTCTTGAATTAGATGTATTCAAGTTATTTATATTGATTACAATGGTGATATGAATGATTTTTCACCTAATGGTAACACATTAATGATTTTCCAATTGATGAATACTCATGTGAAGGCTTTGGAGATTATACTAATGCAGATTTGTTTAAGATTTTTAGATGAATAATCAAAAAAAAAATTATATATTTAAGTACTTCCTTACATATTAAAATAAATTATCAAAAAAAAAAAGACTTTTCCAATTTTTTTAAAGTTTATAATTTAAGTACTTCCCTACATATTAAAATAAATTCTGATTTTATAAGACTTTTTCAAAAAAAAATAAATTAATTATATAAAATAATCTTAGATCTTATATAATATTATTCCAAAATTTTAAAATTCTATATTTTTCTTCCATTTTAAAATAATTTATTCTTATTCATGTTTTTCCAGATTTTTTAATATTTTATTACATATTAAAAAATTAATATTTATTAAATATTTTTCAATTTATTATCTTCTTATTTTTAAATAACTTCTAATTTTAAAATTATATATTTTCTTGCATTTTAAAATAATTTATTCGTATTCATGTTTTTCCAGATTTTTTAATATTTTATTACATATTAAAAAATTAATATTTATTAAATATTTTTCAACAAACGGCTTAGTATTCTTCCAAACAGAATAATTGGTACTTAGAAAGCTAACTAATACAGTAAAGGACACCTTTTAATATCGAATATTAATATTTAGTTCAAATATCTTATATTTTACCTTGTTATATTATAAGAGTTAAAAATAGTGTGTACATTGTATAATAATAAAAAGTTAAGTGGATTCTATTGTAATATCTTATTCTATCACTTCATCTTATAATGCTAGTAATTCATAAGCAGTCAAATATCCAGTTGAGGCCTTTGTATTTCTCTTATTCTTATGATAAAAACAGATTATTTAGGAATAAGGATTAATTTTTGTGTATTGTTTGAATAAAATAGTTCTTATTTATCATTGGTAGTTATTATTTTCAAAGGTGGTTAACCTTTGTAATCTTTTACTGCTCTTTGATTACTTATAATTATTATTCAACATTTTGGAGACCTGCAAGGGTAAATTTAAGTATTAAAAAAAAGCCAAGATAAAAAGTAAAATAAGGTTATAGTAGATTCCCATTTCAGATACTAAAAATTAATACTAAAAGGTTATAGTAGATTCCCACCAATATTACACTAATGGTTATAGTTTTTTCATTTTCATAATTTTTAAAGTAGACAGCTATTTGTCAGACATCACTATCACTTGCATCTTCTGAAATTTTCTTTGTTTAGTTAATTGTTACCCAGCTTTTCACCTGCAGTTATATATGCATGTAAATACAAAAACATAATAACTAGTACTGAAACTTTTTGACTAATCTTTAGGTACCATTTTTTTCTACTAAAACTTGAAAAACAAAAGTTGTAATCTATTCAATTAAGGTCCTCAAATTGGCGACATCTGAAGATAATAAATACAAATATAGTTGATGTAAGCTAAGATTAAACCTGTGAAATTTATAAATAAACTTTATTGGTAAGAACGAATAACGTATGGGGCTTAAGGTAAATGATTAGCTGCAATTTTTTCTGAGTGTCAAGAACTGCAGGAACTTTATTGAGTCACTTTAACTCTGTTAGACCTGTATTCATTAATGGGCTGATGGATAAAATCTTAGGTTATTGTGCAGGTTGAGCTTAAATCGGGTTTACTCAAGTCAAGTTGAAGCAAGTTTATATATTATACATAATTTGTTCATATTTATTTACTTCCCGGATTGAATCTGAAACAAGTTTCAAGTAACTTCATATTGTGAACATATTTTGTTCTGTTTTTCATTTTCCATGAACTTGGAATTTTATTTTGTTTTCTTCTTTGGTAATCAAGTAGAAACTGGACGAAATTTTAGATTTCTTAAAGGTACAGAAAAATATGTAGGTTCAGACTTCATTTAGCGAACCTATATGATAAAGTTCTCAGACTAGAGAATGTAACTTTGATATTTGTAGTTGTATTCTCAAAATTAGAATAGTTGTTTGTTCATAAAGAAAACAAATTCTTCTTTTCTGGCTCTTCTCATTTATATGGTTGATGTCATGATCACTGACTCTCATCCTGGTGTCATTGCTACTTTGAAAATATATATACATCTAAAAAATCTCACCATGCATTTAGATTCCATACGTGTCACCGTAAAATAATTGATTGATTCTTAAAAATCACCCCTCTTTCAACTCATTCAGTGGCAGACAACCATTTCCAAAACAAAAGAGCACAAATTACAAGTCTTATCAATATATCATTTCAAAAACAAAGAGCATTTGTACTAACATGAAAAGCATCATAAATGTGTTTTCAAATTGTTACAGATACAGATATTTGTACTAACATGAAAAGCAGCATAAAGGTGTTTTCAAATTTGTACTAACATGAAAAGCAGCATTAATACAGATAACTAACATGAAAAGCAGCATTTGTACTAACAAACAATAACTGATTCTATATTCCATCACAGAGAATCATCAGTTTTCAAATTCATTAATAAAATAAATCCAAATAAGAGATAGAACGTCGATCTCACCAGAAATATAGGTTTTTGCCCCTTTTTTCCTACTGGGAAATAGACGTCAATTTCAGCCGATCTCTAGCGAAAAGTCTGGACGTTTATCTGATTCGATTGCATCGTTAATTTTGCCAAAAATGATTAGTTCGCCGTGTCAATCTTGTGGTTTCCCCGCTGAAAAACAGAAACCCTTATATTAATATTGAATTTAAAAACTCGACATTGCATTTTACAATCCTATATACTTTCACAAAACCTAAAACAAAACACATGCAGCATAATCTTCAAATCCCAGAAAACACAAGCAGCATAATCTTCAAATCTGTATACAGAAAGTACACGGATTCATGAAATAAAAACGAACATCTATGTTTTTATTAACAATAGTGTAGGAAGGATGCTACATAGATGTTCAGCAACATAGATGTTGATTTAGGTAAAATCTATGTTTGTAAACTTTCAAAATAAGTTTACAAGATCGTTTGTTCATGGTTGCAAAGATTCTGTAAATAGTGCTCTCAGATTTTGAAAGTTTACATAGATGTGTGGCAACATCCATTGCAYTAATGTGTTGATTMCTATYGTTGTAAATTAATARAATATTATTAATTTTTCGATGGTTGCAACARCCTAAAAATTTACAACTTCCATTGCACTAATCTGTTGATTTCTTTKTTTCTTATTTGTTTGCAGAATAATAAGTTTWCAAACATAYATGTGTTCAMCAACAWAGATGTTTATTAACAGTTTTTATTAACAAATAAAATTTGAAGGACTAACCTTTAAGCTAATTAATCACCCAAAGTTTGTGGCTCCTTAAGCAAAAAACCATTTCAAAAACAAACTATATATGACCAGACAACTACCATCAGAAAAGGAAAATCAGCTGGTCCCAAACTCATTTCACTCTTAAGTGAATTAATAAAACAGTCCTAAAATAAAAATATAACAGCCTATCCCAATAAATAAACTTTAAGATTTGACTATTGAAAACTAACAACTATCTTAAAGAAAGTTKAGAATAAGTGGTCCCRCAAAATATATTTCATTTCATTCCAAGCTAATGAAATTTATAGGGATAGGCTGCTSGACGAGTTCATATCTTTTTTCATATTCTAAGAAATTCTATCACGTCATAAATTTATGATACATTTTAATGTACATATCATGATACCTATCGACTTTTGTAATTCAATAAGCGATCAACAAATTAATCAGTCAGCTTTTATCACATCAAAATTAAAAAATCCCAAATAAACCCATGATCATATCTCATAAATATGAGTATTACTCTTGTCGACAACGGTGTGCGTACAATATTGCATTAGGCATTAACTGCCATTAATCAATTATTATTTCACATCCACGTACAATCTACTAATAGCAATATCATCCAGTAAGATAATAAAAGTACAGAAATAAGATTAAAATATACACACACATGCATATAAATAAATCCAAATAAGAGATAGAACGTCGATCTCACCAGAAAGATTGGTTTTTGCCCCTGTTGGGAAATAGACGTCAATTTCAACCGATCTCTAGCGAAGAGTCTGGACGTGTATCTGATTCGATTGCTTCGTTAATTTTCCCAAAAATGGTTATTTCGCCGTGTCAATCTTGTTGTTTCCCAGCTGAAAAACAGAAACCCTTATATTAATATTGAATTTAAAAATGATTAGCCTCAACATTGCATTTTACGATCCTATATACTTTCACAAAACCTAAAACAAAACACATGCATCATAATAATACAATCAAAAAGGCATCTGCTGAGACAATATCATGGTCCAGTTTGCCACCCACACTTCTTAAGCCTGGGAAGGTATTTATTTATTTCTATAATCATTATCTTAACTTACTTGAGCACTAATTATTATTTTACTTGTCAAACATGTATGCAATTTCATGCACTCATATATATATAAACTAAGGCAAATTTGAACTATTTTACTGTATCTTTTAGGTATTTGGATTATTTCAAAATTGACCCTCAAATTTTAGTTTAATTATAAAAACTCCAGTTATATTTTTAATTATGAAAATACCCCTTGTGATATTACAAATTATCATCTGGCGTTTATATCTGTTTTACAAATTATCCCCTCACTGAACCAATAGTAAATGAAAATTAATTTTCATATTTTGATATAATTTTTCTTTCATATCAGATTTTTACTTAAAACTCCAATTTATTGTCTCATTTTCAGCATATTTGCTGATCTTTACTCATCAGCCTCTCCAGAGACACCCCATCTCCATCTATCCAAATTCTTCACACTCCAACAACTCATCGAAAAAGCAGTAATTACAATCCCAACCCCAGAACTTTTCCAAAATTTGCAATTCAGCCCCTCACCCCAAGAAAAAGACAAGCCCATTAAAAAAATGGTTCAGTACACCGCAAAACGCTGAGCAAAACCCCAAAGACATCATCGCCATTTGACCACACAAGCGTTGAAAAATTGGAATGGTCAAAAGGGCATGGGTCAAAAGAGATATTCGAACTCAAAAAAACTCTTACAAACGAAACACAATCTTGGTTCCTTAATTTCCTCGAACAGGCACTCGAACTTGGCTTTCGACTAAAAAAAAGGGGGAAAGAGACTAGAATTGTGGAGCAAAATAACCACATTGCCTTGACTTTGTCGCATTCAAAACAAGCGAATGAATGGTTGGATAAAGTGAGAGTCAATTATTCGAGTTCTGAGAAAAGTGATTACGTGGAGATTATTAATAGATTGAAGCAAAAAGTTTACGAGTGTTTGTTGGTTCATATTGACTCTTCACTTCAGCTTTGGAAAGTAGAAAGTGAATTGTGATGAGAAATGCAATAAGAAGAACGAAATTGACAAAAGTGTTGTTTTTTTCTACAGTCATTACTGTCCTAAAGCTAGTTGCAGATTTCTAGCATTACGTGAGATAGACGGCAAATTCCATGGATGTCAACTTCTCACACGTAAAATAATCCCAATGCAAACTCAATACTATAGGTTTAAAATGACAAGTTTTACACAAACAAAACAAAGCAAAGCAACAAAAGTTCTGAGAAGATATTGGTAGCTTTGGTTACTATTGACAATCATGGACATATGATGCAAAAGCCCCAAATCTCAACAATGTATATAAATATCTATTAAAACACCAAATTATACTATACTATTCAACGACAGACAGTGGAATGGCTAGCGACGACGGGTTTTGTTAAGCACTATCAATAAATAACAAATAACTAAACCCTAATTTAATTACAACAAAAATAAATAAAATCAAGGTAAAATCTATTAAATAATTTCAAACGAAAAAAATATATATATATGAAACACATACCTTGCGACGGTGGAAGAGGACGGCAGCAGCGAGGTTGGAGATAGTCTGCCGGAGGACGGGCGCGGCGATCGGCAGTGCAGCGGCTTCAGGCAGCGGTGGAGGCGGAGGCAGAGCTTCAAAATTTCAACAATGGCTGCGATGGCTGGAGTATAAGTTTCAGCTTCGATTTCAAGGGTTTCCCGGCTAATTCAAGCGCTAAGTAAATTCTAGGTCTTCGATTTCCCGGCTAATTTTTCAGTCTAATTTGGGACCGTGCAGATTTTGATATTCTCTGATTATAAGCGACGGCTGGGAAAAAGAAGCGCGTCTAATGTGTTTTTCAGCGACGGTTCTATGTTGTGGCGCTTCAAATAAGAGGTTATAAGCGACGGTTCCCCAAATAAGCGCTGCCCAAAGCCAGTATTTGTGGCGCTTCATAAGAGGTCGTTTCTTTAAAGAACTGCCACCCGGTGTATTTTTGGCGACAGTTTCCCCTTTGACCGCTGCCCGATTGTTTTTTTTTTTGGTGTCGGTTTCAAAAGCAACCGGGGCTTATAATATTATTGGTGGCGGTTGGGATGAAATAACCGCCACCCGGACTTTCGGTTCTTTGCTGAAAACCATCACTTATGCACCATTTGCAGCGGTTTCTTGTTGAACCGTCACTTATGCACCGCCTCTAATTGACTTTTTTCCACTAGTGGGTGGTTGTTTTGCATGTGATTGTGGTGTTTTTTTCGTATTTTTAATTAGGGTTTAGTGTTTTTTATAATGGTATTGAGTCGAGTTTCATTAGTTTATTTGGTTCTTTTCTTGTTTTATTGTTTTGATCCTTATGTGTACAATGTTTGTGTGATTCTTGAATTTCTATGTTCAAAACTCTTATTTCATATGTGAAAGAACGGGCTCACTTGAAATTGGTCATTTTTCTAAGAAGATAAAGTACGATTGGAAGGAAGGGTCTTGAAGTTAGAAGCAATAAAGAAGCGGAATAAGTGACTTAATGAATTAGACCCGCACCAAGATGTTCTAAGCACCACGCCAACTCAAGCCAAGTTCACCCTTGTGCTGCCAATTCAAGCCAAGTCCACCCTCGTGCCTAAATCCGTGCCAACCTGCTCTAAGACGTTCCTAAATCCACGCCACGAGATAGTTCTAAAGGCCACAACCTTCTGGAATGGTCGCCAAGCCGTGCCAACCTGTACTAGGACTCGCGCCATGGGCCTTGACGCAAGCCTACCTGCGCCCAGCCCCACGCCAATAAGGCCGCCCCTAGGCCAACCTGTGCCCAAATCCACGCCAAGAAGGCTGCCCCTAGGCTAACGTGCGCCCAAACCCACGCCAAGAAGGCCGACCCTAGACCAACCTGCGCCCAACCACACGCCAACCAACGCCAAACATCAAGCAAAGTGCCTAACAAGGTGTCATCGGGTCAACTCTTGTCAAAGTGCTAATTTGACCCATTTCCCTTACTTAAACCTAGTATAAATAGATGTAAGATGAATTCAAGAAGGATATCTCTCATTCTCCCAAATCATTCATGATTTTGGAGTCTAAAAATCCTCTCTAGTTCATAGATTTTATTTTAAAGGTTTTCCTTGGGTTTGTTATCTCAAGAAGGATTCAAGCCACCACTAGGATTTAATTTGGATTGTTATTTCATCAAGTTTGTGATTCTTTTTCTTAATTCAAGTAATCTTTTCTTAATTTCTTCCTTGTTCTTCAATTTCATGCTTGTTCTTCAATTTATGCATTTTGTCTCAGCTCTTATATTTGTTGTTAGATTTATGATTTGGTTTATGGACTCTAATTGAGTGACAAACCTTGATCATAAATAGAGTCCTTGATCGTTTTTATTTTTAGTATTTCTTATGCTTTATTTTGGTTTTTATTTTCATGCATGGTTTAATTTTGATTCCTAGATCTACTCCTTATCTCTAGTTATTTTTCATAAAGATATTAACTTTCATGTCAAATTTCATTGCTCTTTCCAATGGTGCTTTCGATTTTTATTGATTCACATTATTTAAATTTCATGATCATGCATGCATAGTTGTACCTTAGGTTTCCCTAATTTTACTTTGTTGTTTCATTGCTTTTTATTGCTTATTCTGATTATTGCTTGTAATTTCAATATGGAAAACGCATGAGGCATTCGACATACTTGCTTTAATTTTGTTTTCATTTAGTTTCATAAGCTAAAAACACATTGATTCATAAAATCACGTGAATTCCGATAATACCAATCCATGAACCTCTTATATACCACTAAAAACTACACTTCAATTGCGAATAACTGTGCTTTATATGTAATTGGCAAATGATATGTGGCGATATTGGTAGAGAAATCTGGTCTGCAAGAATATCACTGGAGGCGGCTCGCTTAAGAGCGCCATGCATGTCGGTGACACATGGTCTGGTCGGCTAGAATCCTCTAGTCGGTAAGGATTTGATCGGCGGCAGCTCGCTTGAGTGTAACATGCATATCGGTGATGCAGTGTCTGGTTGGATAGTTTCATCTAGTTGGCCAGAATCTAATCAGTTGCGGCTCACCTAAGCGTGCCATGCATGTTGGTGATGCATAGTCCGGTCAACCCACATCATATAGTCTATAGGAATCTAATTAGTGTCAAAGTTTTTCACACATGGGCACTGGTGGGACATTTTTAGGTCAGTGGAGACATCCTAATTGACTTCTACTAGGTTACCAGTTGAACCAGGCATACTGGTGACGTGCAGCTTGACGGCAATAATTAGATAAGCATTTAAATATGCAGGTGACATGGTATCTGAGGTTTTAGGAGTATCAGCCAAGGTGGTGCGGAGGCATCCAAGGTGTGAACATCATTCCAATTAACGTGGTACATCTGTCGAGATGGTACGATAATCGATGATATCAGGTTGTGTAAGGTGCCTTGTCCATCATGCCATGATGGATAAAAGACAAATTTTACTCAGTTATAGGCTGGTCGATTCATCTCTGTCGATGTTATGATCCCAGTTTGGATTATTTCTAGCAATATAACCCGCATTTAAGGTGTAGGTTTGGTCGTGTGGAGACCCTACACCTGCCATGTGGTCTTTATATTTCTACATACCCCTCCGGATCTGGTCTACTATCAGCACTTGTTGCTTTCAATTTCTAACTTTCAATCTTAGTATTATTATGTACTATCATGAATGTATCTTTTTTTTTTAAATTTTATTTTAACATTCCCTCGCATGATAAACCAAAAACCAACTAAAATTGATCTTATGTTTAGCGTAATTTTTTGAAAAAGAACATCTTATTTCTGATTGTCATTCCTTGTGAGATACGACTTAATTCACCTCACTCCACTATGATTGATCTCGTCCTCTTACGGGATACAAATAAATTCTTATTAAAATAGTGTGTTTTAGATCACTTCACTAGCTCAGGTGAGGAGCAAAGAGACGAATCGACTCAGGAATTCAATTTACTGCCCTAAACTCCTCTAGACCCTTTTAATGAAAGTAACACAGGGGGATCCAGCTGACTGAAGGTCAGGGTCCTCAAATAAAGTAGTTCGTGCCCAACCATCCCAGGAACACCTTAAGAAATCCTTCTTTTCAAGAAAATAATCGGGATCGTGAGCTAGAAATCCTTGAAAATAACCACTGGTCTGGCGGGCTTCTGTTTCAAGCTTAACGCACCTATTTTTATAAACTATTTGTCAAAACATTTAAAGCTTGCCCGTAAGAGAACGAGATCACTTGTAGGTGGGTAATTTGACTCGAGTTGATCTCAAGGAACATGCAATCGAAATCTCAAATAGTTGTTTGTTCAAAAAGTAACACGAAGACTTGTACAAATTGGGGGTTTGGTTTGGTTTATTTTGATTATCTAAGAATTTAAAGCACTTGAACATTAATTAAAACTAGGTAACTTTAACTAAGCAATTTACTAAGAACATGTAAACTCAATCCAAGAAACCAATCTAAGCATAAATGATAAAAAAAATATCTAAAATATTAAGTAAATTATCTAAGCATGAAAGATATTAAACCAATAAAACTGAACTAAATGAAAGATTTTGAATTCAAATATAAAAAGTAACTAAGGTTCTAAACATAGAATAATTCAAGAACAATTATTGAAAAACTACTACTTAATCGCATAAATTAATCTAAGAAAGCAATTAAAGAGTTTAGAGTACTTATTGAAACTAAGAAATGCAGTAAATTCTCTAGCTAATCCGGAGAGATTGCGTAGATCTTGGCCGAAAATTGAATCATGAACTAATTAACGATTGGAGCTCGGAACTTGTGACTCTTGAATCTTCGATCTTGATCTTCTATGTTGATATGGGATGTGTAGGTGTGTTGCTTTTGAGACTAATGATCAAAAATAAGGTTATGGTGGTATTATGTGTCTTTTGGGACGGATTAGAGAGGGGTTTAAATAGTTTTTCCTTGTCTTGGAGCACAAGTTAGGGTAAAAACGCATTTTCTGGGCAGGTAACGGTAACACTTAGCTGTAAGAGTGACCGCTAATTATACCATTAACCCTCTCTGAGTAGTCTCTGTCCATCTGTAGCGGTGTTGATAGCAGTAAGAAAGTAATGTATAAGTCC
Organism: Phtheirospermum japonicum; assembly: GCA_014905375.1. Taxonomy (NCBI): domain Eukaryota; kingdom Viridiplantae; phylum Streptophyta; class Magnoliopsida; order Lamiales; family Orobanchaceae; genus Phtheirospermum; species Phtheirospermum japonicum. The sequence continues at coordinate 272,412 of BMAC01000598.1, read as the reverse complement.
GCCGCTAACCTCTCTGTCACTTTGTAACGGTGTAACTAGCGGTATGAAGATACCGATAAAGTCACCGTTAACTTGGTCTGGGAGCTCTCTGTCCATCCTTAGAGGTTTAGGTAACGATAATGGTAACGATTATAAATACCGTTAACTCCCAGTTTCTGCTACTCCTTCGCCGGAAGGCTCGATTCTCGTCCTCTACTAATTAAACTTCATCCCTTAAGCGCTGAACTCTCTGGCTACTTAGTTGTAAGATGAAAAATAGAGAATAATCACCTATTTGCATCAATTTTGATCACAATACGGTAAAATAAGTCGGGAGTACAAATATACGAAATAAAGCTTAAACTACCCAACTTATACCAAAAGTAATAAGAAAAACTAACAAAAGTACTAGTAAAAACAAGGACAAATACTTGCTAATCAAATTATCCCACGCTTGTTGGTTTGTTCGTCCTCAAACAGACAATAAATTCAAAGTATAATAAGAAATAAAATAGGCTCAAGCAATGAGTCGTGCTATGCTATATACATAATTTTGAAAATATAGGGGTGTTCAAGTCACGCAATATCAAACACTCCACCCTTAGTACATTGTCGCTTCAAAACAAAATCATGCATCCTCTCAAAAGGGTAATATATAGGGGTGTTCACTCAAAAGCACTCAAGCATTGCTGCATAGAACGTGTATACACTCAAATCATACAAATACAAGCACAATAAACAAGAACCGAAAATCAATCCCATTCCAATCTCAAATTAAGTGTGTTATCGAACTAAGAATCGGAAAAGGTCTTTTCGGGTTGTAATGTAAGGCTCTTTGGACGGGTATGAATATATAGGTCGTGTGGCTAACTCACGATCAACCGTGATCAATAACTAACTCAACTCTTCAAATCACGAAGCAATTGCTTCAGCTCACTCAAAAATAAAAACCTCACTTAACTCTCATAACGTAGCCTTAAAATTTAGGCTATTTCTCAACTCGTAACTCTAAACCGACTTTTGCTCAAACCACTTAAACAATCTAGAAGCTCATAATATGCTTCTTTTTCAAACAACACTCTTTCCTCTTAAACATTAAGCTTCATAAGAAGATGAACAATAAAACACTAGCCTTTATAAACATAAGCAACTACTCAACTAGAATCACCATCCTCTTTTATTATTTTCCTTTTATTTATATATATCCCCCCTTTTTTTTATGGGGTCTTTTCTCTCTCTTTTTTTATTGAAGGATGGTGGTCCTTAATTACAAACTTTTATAAATTCGTAAATTCCCAATAAAGAATCTAAAGCTCTAATAACCAACCAAAAATAACAAGCTCCTACCCCACGCTTTTAACGGGTTAGTAGGGGTCGACTCAAAACACACATGGTTATAGGCGTGGATCATTTGGATATGATTAGCTCATTCGGAATTTAAAGTGGCTAAAATATATAGATATGGACGGAATAGGGTTATTTTTTGTGCCTTAACCTCATTTTCAAAGTCAACTACACACAGCGGTTTCAAAGAGATCTCAAATCAAAACTCATTCACGTACATGCAAAGATGATAAACACTCAGGCTACTCGCTGGCTTTTTGCATGAAAAAGTTTTGTATTGATGTTTCTTTTAAGGTTTTGCGAAATCAATTGCGTACAAGCACCATTTTATAATATATAAATAAAATTGAAAATAATTTATGCACTTATACACGCTCAAAGACAAGAACATCAAATCTAATCTTAGTTAACTTCGACAGGAAAGCCATACAAACATAATTTACTGCAGGAATCACTAGGAATTACTAACTATTACAGTCCATAAAAATTCAATTTTCACTTAATTAAAGAAATACAATCCATACTCGACCCTCCCCCTCCCAAAAGTTCGGCAATCTCCGAATTGCCATAAGCATCAATAAAACGAGAAAGGGAAAAGAAAACTTCCCTGAAAAAGGTCGAGTCTCTCTAAGTGTAGTCGTGCAAACGGACGTTGTCAAGAGTCTTGTGATTGAATTTGTCCTTAAACCAAAAACTTAAAAAATACAAAAAATAACAAACAAAAGCAAAATAACAAATAAAAACAAACAATAAAAATAGTTTCAATCATCAATAATAAAAACATAGAAAATCACTGCCATGACTCATCAGCAGGCGGTGGAGCAGGAGGCCATTGTCCCATAAAATGAGAAAAGTCAGTTGTCATCCTCGTCAGCATCTCCCGGTTGGCTTCGGCCACCTCTCTTCCTCGGCGAGCCTCCTCATGTCCCAACTGGGCCTCTCTATGCCCACGCCTAGCTTCCATCACTGCCATTCTCGTATTCTCGTTCGCCTTACGGGCCTCTTCAAAGGCAAGTCGTGCATCAGTCTTAGCTGAATGGGCATCAAACTCAACGTCGGAGAGTCGATCATAAATGTTAGTCTTGAACTCTCTATAATCCGTCAAGTAGGCATCGAACTCGGGTCGACCCCACTACGATGACCCTCCAGTTGAACCCATCGTGGGCCCATCTTGTTGCCCAGAATCTTCCTCATGCATGGCTTGGTCCTCTTCGTGATCTTCATCTTCCTCGTCCTCTTCACTCTCCTCAACATACTCCCACAACTGTGTTACCGGCCGCCTCTCGCCTCTCGGTCTCGTGGGAACTCGAACCATTCGCCATTGAAGCGGTAGTGCCTGATAGGGATGGGGGGTGTCGTAGTCCCTCTGTGAATATCCGCAAACCTCGGCTAGGCCAGTAATGAACGTCCCGTGTGACAGAGGAACCAGTCGCTCCCTACTTATCTTCTTCTCGTTCTTGAGGTACTTAATGAACAAGGGGCAAATTTGGAGAAGCTTCCCCTTCTTCATATAATATAGGGCGTATAGATCATCCATGTTTATCAAAGTCGGCTCCTATTTACCGATCACACATCGGGACAAAAACCGATACGCGGCGTACAACACATTATCTTTCACCATCGTGAGGGGGAATTGACTCCTCCCCTCATTGTCCGGATACGAGATCTCCGCCCAAAATGCCCGCTCATCATAGTTATAATCTCGCTCGTGGGACGTCATGCGGCCTTAAAAACCAAAAATGGCCTGGATCATTGTAGAGGTAATGTTGTATTCTTCACCCCCGAATCGACACGTCAGTTTGTTGTCGGCCATGATTTCGAAAGAAGTGTAAAACTCGAGCATCATTAGCTCATATGCCAGGACGTGTATCCGAGCCATTTGGATACAGTTGATGTTGTTGATGTACCCAATAAGGTTTTCGGCGAATGCGTCGCCCTGAGCTACCTGATTCATCGAGTAATCGACGTCGATGACTACCGGATTCAAAATTTGGCGATTGCCCAAGGAATTATAGAGATCGACCTCGTCGTTGTAAACCTTGGATTGTGATCCAATCCTACATTGCACGTTCCTCCTTGTGTTGTTTGATGAAGAGGCCATAACGCCATTCTCAAATCTGCAGTAAATGTGGTTGGAATGCGACCTTGAAAATGGCAGGTAACTGTCGAAAATTGTAAACCGGCAGGAGACTTAACGGAAAGGCCTAACGGTAAGCTCTACCGTTACTGCAAACGCTACTACTTAGCGGTATGCTAGCGGTCACTATAACCGTTACTGATACCGCTAGCGTTTCGTCGAACAGGTTGTGTGCAAAAAATTTAACCGGCGGTTTCTCAAAAAATTCTAATCCCAACAATCTAAACTAAAAAACCTGCAATCCCAACAAATAAATTCAAATATAGTTGAAGTTCAGCCATGCTTACCCCAAAACTGTGGTGGAAAATCCCAAGTTTGAAGACGGAAATTGCAGAAACACCGCCATTTTCATGCTCGAAACTGGTTATCTCGATCCAAATCGCTCGAATAACCGTGGTTTGTCTGGGTAGCGGTAATGATTCGGAATGGTAGTGGCGTGCTCTTGTTCTAGTGGTTTGGAAAATATGACGATTAACCCTAGAAAATTCTGATTTATACTTACTTCGGGCCGGGCTTTTTAATAAGTTAGTGGTAAGGCGTAAGAGTAAGTGTGACCGCTAGCCATACCACTAGCTTTCCTGCTGGTGGGTATCGGCGAATCTAACGGTGAGCAAACCGTTATGTGACCGTTAGTGACTGGAAAACTGCACAATCTCACAAGAAAATCAAAAATGTCCATGCATAAAAGAAAAATATAAACGACACAAGAGGAATTAAAATAAAAAATTTATTTAATGCTGACTCGCGATACTTAAACAACGGAATAAAAATAAAACTGCAATAAAATAAGCTAGAAAGAATAAGAGGACAATCCTATGACTTGATAATTGAAAACTTAAATAATTCTTAAATAATTAGCTAGTGGAAACATCCTAAGGGTCTAAGGGGATCCGAAGTGAATGTTCTCTAGCTCATCAATCTTATCGTTAGCCTCGCCAAGATGCTACTTCCAATATCTTATGTTCCACTCGTGCACCGCGTTGCCCTCTTCAAGATCTTTGATTCGGGCTTCCAGCTCACGGATTCGACGTAGGAGCACGAATTTTTCCTCTCGGATATCATAATTCTCTCGCAGGAGGTCCATTCCGTCTTGCGCTGCCTCAGCTAATTTGGCCTCTTTAAGGAGCTTTTCCCTAATGGCAATTTCGTTTGCTAACTGCGCTTCACTCCACAAAAACCCAGTATTATGATTGGCTAATTTCTCAATCTTCTCTCTAGCCATGAAAAGTTGGTCGTGAAGCTCGTCCATGGACATGTCAAACTCCTCAGGGTCCTCTTTCCTACGTCCGAGATCACGCCTTGCTATCTTCAATTCTTTGATTATTCCCTTAAGTTGGGAAAGAGTGTTTCTCAACCCCGCAGTCACCTCTCCCGCTTTCTTAAAATCATCTTCCAGTGTGTCGATCTTGAGGGTGTAATTGACCTCGTTCATCTGAAAATCACTATTCCTGCCCTTCACCTTCTCGATTTCAACTAGCATCTGGGATATCTCTTCTTCGTGCTTCCTCCTCAACATCTACCTATTTTCATGGTTGGTGGTTGCTTGTGGAATTGGCCTCATGGTATTGGGAGGTTTGGAGAATTATATTTGTGTAGGGAGGTTTAGAACACAAGAGAATTATGAAATATAAGGTGCATGGGGGGTGGTTTATATAGGAATTATTGGCTCTTCAAAATAGAGGTCCTAGATTTACCCAATTATAATTAAGGTAGGAGATATTAAGTTTTCCTAATCAATTAAGAACTCTCCTAAGGTAAGAGATCTAGACTTTAAACTTAGACAAAATTCGTGCAAAAGATCACCATAAACTTACTTACCTATTGAGAATAAAATACCCCAGAAAATTGCGATCCAAATCTTTCCAAATTCTACAAAGTCGGTCCCAGTAACGGTTACTGTAGTGGTATGGTTACCGCTAGTAATACCGTTAACCTTGCAGCCACTTCCCATTGGTGACTTTAGCGGTGTTGGTTACTGCTAGGTGACCGTTAAACTCCCAGATCAGGCGAATTTTAATTAATTCTGCACATCAACATCGCGTAAACGTACCACAGCAAAATAAACTGCAGAAAAACTCAAATAAAATCAAAAATAAAAGAAAAACAAAAACGATACAAGTGCTTGGGTTGCCTCCCAAGAAGTGCATCTTTTTAACTTCGCTTGATCGACGCGAGTTTTTGTGGTTAATTTGTACCTGGAGGCGGGTCCACTAACTTCAACATCTCACTATCTTGACTCGTTGTATCTCCGTCATGATATAGCTTTACTCGGTGTCTGTTAACTTGAAACGTTACATCTTTTTTTTTGTCGTAAAGAGTGACTGCTCCAAACTCGTTGATTTCTTTGATCACAAATGGGCCACTCCATCTTGACTTAAGCTTACCTGGAAAGAGTTTCAATCTAGAATTATAGACTAGAGCTAACTTACCTACCTCCAATTGCTTGTTAACGAGTCTTCGATCGTGGCGTATCTTTGTCATCTTCTTTTGCCTCCATGAAATGTCATAGGACTCGTTTCGAATCTCATCAAGCTCGGTCAACTCTAGTTTTCTATATTCACCCGCCTCATCGTAGTTCATATTTAACTTGCGAATAACCCAATTTGCTCGGTGCTCTATTTCAACTGGTAGATGGCACGCCTTTCCATAGACTAGTCGAAAAGGACTCATACCAAGCACTGTCTTATAGGCCGTTCGATAGGCCCACAACGCGTAAATAAGTTTAACTGCACAATCCTTCCGACTTGGTCCAACTATTTTCTCGAGGATAGCCTTCAGTTGACGATTACTCGTCTCGACTTGTCCAGAAGTTTAAGGGTGGTATGGCATAGCTACCTTGTGCCGGACCCCATATTTCGTCATCAACCTTGTAGAGGTGTGATTTCAAAAATGGCTTCCTCCATCACTTATAATTTATTTTGGCACTCCGAATCTACTAAAAATATTTTCTTGTAGAAATTTAAGAACGACCTCCGCATTGGATCTTCGAGCGGGGATCGCTTCCACCCATTTGGATACATAATCGACTCCGACTAGTATATACTCGAAATCTCCACTTTTAGGAAAGGGTCCCATGAAATCTATTCCCCAAACATCGAAAATTTCTACCACTTGATTAGGTACTTGCGGCATTTCATCTCGCTTTCCTATGTTGCCAGTTCGTTGGTAGTTGTCGCACGTTTTGTAATACTCGAATGCATCGGCAAATAAACTTGGCCAATATCCAGCTTGTAACACCTTAAATGCTGTCTTTTGAGCTCCAAAATGTCCTCCATGGTCATGACAAAACTGCAAATGCTCCCCATTTCATCATTTGGAATGCATCTTCTGTTGATCCCATCTTTACAGCGTTTGAACACATAGGGTTCGTCCTAATAGTAATCCCTGCATTTACTTAGAAATCTCTTCCTTTCTTGGTCGGATAAATGGTTAGGTATAATTTTGCAAGCAAGATAATTTACAATATCAGCATACCAAGGAGTAATTACTTGTTCAACATTAAACGCATTCACATAAGGAAATAAATCATTGATCATAAATTTTTCGCCCTCGTTTTCCTCAATTATCAACCTAGATAAGTGATCAGCTATAATGTTTTCACATCCTCGTCTATCTTTTATTTCTGCGTCAAATTCTTACAGCAATAATATCCCCCTAATAAGACGTGGTTTACTTTGGGGTTTAGAAAATAAATGACGCAGTGCAGCATGATCCGTATGTACGATTACTTTTGATCCAACTATATAGGATCTAAACTTGTCGAGTGAAAATACAACTGCCAATAATTCTTTTTCAGTTGTGGTGTAATTACGTTGGGCATCATTTAGCATATAACTAGCATAATAAATAACCCTAAGCAATTTATCCACACGTTTCTCTAAAACGGACCCCACCGCTTCATTGGAAGCATCGCACATTATTTCAAAAGGTAGAGTCTAATCAGGTGCAACAACTACTGGGGCAGAAGTAAGACTCTCTTTAAGCTCATTAAACGCACTCATACATTCTTCATTAAAAACGAAAGAAAGTGATCCTTGTGAGTGGCTGCATTTAATTTCCTATAATCGATACACATACGCCACCCAGTAGTTAGTCTGGTTGGAACTATCTCTCCTTTGTCGTTTTCGGTTACTGTGATGCCCCCTTTTTTTGGAACCACATGAATTGGGCTCACCCATTTACTGTCATAAATCGCAAAAATAATTCCTTCGTCTTTAATCTTAGAAATTTCCTTCTTGACCACCTCATAAAGCGTTGGCGTACGTCTTCGTTGACTGTCCCTTACTGGCCTGGCGTCGGGTTCTAGCTCAATTCGGTGCATGCAAGTAACAGGGCTTATCCCTTTAATGTCATTGATGCTCCATCCTATAGCTTCTTTGTGGGTACTCAGCACCGTAATCAATTCTCTTTGTTGATGGTCGACCCGACCTAAATAATTACTTAGAGATTTAAGGATACCATATGGCCAGATGAAGGGTCGAAGATGAATAAGGAGTTAACCAACTCGAAAATACCTTCTAGGCTCGGATGCCCATGGTCCGCGTCGACCTGGATCGCCCATAAATCCAAGCAGCGTCAAAGAGGAACACGCAACATCAAGTAGCACCAAATAGATGCTCATAATGCCGAGCACCTCGCGAGGCCCAGCGCGCCACCCCGGCCGAGCTGACACGCACAACACCGAGCACTCGCAGGTCCATGTGCCCCAGTCCATGTCGAACTAGCTCGCGCGTAACGTCGATCATCACCGACGAGGCATGCGCAACCTCGAGAGGAGCCAAATAGGTGCTCGTAATGCCGAGCACCTCATCAAGACCGGCACGCCACCCCGGCCAGGCATGCGCATTGCCGAGCACCAGCCGAGCCCGCAGACCCCTAGTCCGTGCCGACCTGGCTTGCGCATGCGCCGAGTAATGTCGAACAGGTGCTTGTAAGGCCGAGCACCTCGCCAAGCCCAGTGCGCCACCCCGACCGACCAAACACGCGCAGCGCCGAGCACTCGCCGGCCCGCATGCCTCATTCTGGACGACCAGGTATGCCCATGGCCGAGCACCATCCGTGCTCGCAGGCTCCCAGTCTGCGTCGACTAGGCTTGCGCGTGCGCCGAGAAACGTTGAACAGGTGCTCATAAAGCCGATCACCTCGCCAAGCCCATCTCGCCACCCTGGCCGACCAAACCCGCGCAGCGCCGAGCACCTGCCTGCCCGTGTGCCCCAGTCTGGCCGACCAGGTATGCGCATTACCGAGCACCATTCGTGCCCGCAGGCTCCTAGTCCGTGCCGATCAGGCTTGCGCGTACGCCGAGAAACGTCGAACAGGTGCTCGTAAGGCCYAGCACCTCGCCAAGCCCAGCGCACCACCCCGGCCGACTAGACACGCGTAGCGCCGAGCACCCGCCGACCCACATACCCCAGTCTGGCCGACCAGGTGTGCACACTGCCGACCACCTCGCCAAGCCCAGCGCACCACCCTGGCCGACAAGGCACGCGCAGTGCCGAGCACGGCATGCCCAGCTCGACCAACCTGGCGTGCACCGCGCGAGAAGTACCAGTCACGACATAGTCGGCTCGGCCGACCTGGTGCGTGGCGCACCGAACAGTACCCAACTTGACGCCTCTAGCTCGATCAACCAAGCCCATCCAGGTTCGAGGAGCTAGCCAGGAAGTTCGTTATTTCAGGTGATAATTGCCACATGGGAATCGTCAAGATCGATTTGAAGCTTGCTAAAGAGGTCAGATCTACTCTTCCCTTGCCTCGGTTTGAAGTTAGGTTCGAAGGATAAGAACGGCTTGACTAAGGGTGGTCGGTTGTAAGGGGAGGGTGGTTCGACTTCAAGACGGCTCCAGGTCGGATTCGAGGCGGCGGAAGAGACATGATCAAGGCTTTATTCTCTGACTCCGAAAGGGATATACAACCAATTAGAAAGTGCCAGGTGTCAAATTAGGGTTAGGGTTTTTGTGACTGTCTTATTGGCCAAGTAAGTCGGTGTCCACTTTGGTGGTGACACGTGTCTAATTAGGGTTTATAAGGAAAACTATAAATAGCTTCGCCAAGAGAGAGGGAGGGATCCCTAATCGGCTAGAGAGAGAAATACATAGAGAGTTAGAGAGACAAAGGCTTGTAACAAGAGTTCTACCCAGTAAAAGGATCCGGTCAAGGCTGATCCGACCCGATTTGAGGAATAAAAGTCAAGCACTTTTTCGTACCCATTTTCTGATACCTGATTGCTGCTCTTTTCGATGATTTTTTTTATTTTGTATTGGTTGTGTTACTCTTAACATAAACAAAATGACGCTAGAAGAAGGTCTCTTGTGATCTACAGTTCCATTCGCTCAATCAGCTCGTCCTGCTTTATTTTCTATTTTTGTGTGTTCGATTTTTGTTTTTTCGAGAGCTACTGCTCATCAACCCTCCTCGTGGTTGAGGCTTGTTTAAAAAAAAGAGAGAGGTAGGAAGTTTTGAGCCTGTTTGTCATCATGAGCCCATCAGAAAGCTCAAGATGAAACCCAGCAAGAGAACGACAAGAAAAGACTGTCCAGTCGGGCCCAAATGAGCTCGACCCTGAACAGGTGAGGTCGTTCATGCAACACCCCACTCTTGCCAAGGAGTTCGAAGGAATGATGAAGAGAGCCGAAAAAAAATATTGACTCCAGAGGTTGTGGTTGGCAATGCCAAGAATGCCGACCTCCTGGAAGGGCATTCGGAGTCGGATCCAGCTCGAGAGGCAGCAAGGAAGAACAGGAAAAGAAAATTGGAAGAGGAGGCCGAGCTGAATGCCAAGAGCAGGCTCGACCGACCCCCAATCGCGCGACGCCTCACGTTGTCTTCCCCTCAGAATGTCTTTGCTCGACTTGGACATCCAACCAGTAAGGCTCAAGAGGACATTCCTACCAGGTCATCCAACAACAGGAGCAACGCTAACACAAATGTGCCTCCACAGCAAAAACAAGCCGAAGAATCAGCTGAGCTTCAATATCTGAAGCAGCGGATAGCCGATCTCGAGGCTAAAAAAATTGCTCCCCCGGCCCAAAACGTCTTCCCAATGTCACGTCCCACCACAATCAGCTTGGCTTGATGATTACCCCTTGTCGATCCAACTCCTCTCTTAACCCTTGCATGGAAAATTGAAAATCCCCTCCCCCCCCCAATTGCAATATACAAAGGAAGAAGTGACCCTAACTCACATCTAAGACATTACAATAATTATATGGATATGTTCGACGCGTCAGACACGTATCGATATCGCATGTTCTCTATGACGTTGGATGAAGCCCCACTGAGGTGGTCTCGGTCCCTACCACGCCATTCAATCTGCTCTTGGCCACAACTGAGGTCTTCATTAAGGGGACATTTAATGGTCTCCAAAGCCACCGTCGCGCCGAAACGAGCTATCGCCACAATAGTTCAGCAGCCTAATGAACCCTTGAAGAGATATATAGCTCGATTTACAAAGCAAGTCTCGGACTCTCAGCCTTGTGGCGATGAGGCTCTGCTTATCTCAGCCCAAAATGGACTATCCAATAACTCTTTGTTCAAATGGATCGATAACCATCAGGACCCCAAGACTTTTCAAGAGTTCCTCGCATTGGCCGCATCCCAGATCGCAGCCGAGCAGAATATGGCCGCCCCGATCATATCGTTCCCACAGAGTCACAAGGCTGACCGACAAAGCAATAAGAACCCGAGTCCTCAAGTAACCACGAAGAGATTCTTGCAATAAAAAAATATCGACCTCCTTGCCGAGTATAATGAAGTCTACTCAATGGTAGCTGCTACAAATTTTGCACGGATCAAGGATCTAGATATCCTTCCCTCAGCTCGGCAAATTAAGAAGGACCCTTCCCTGCTCGACAAAAAGAGATTTTCCAGATATCATGGATCGATCGGGCACAACACAGAGGAGTTCCATGACTTGGTCCGCGCCCTGATCAAGGTCTGCGAACCGGAATCTGCTGCCCTTCTCTAAGAACCACCAAGCTAGGCAAGAAATAAGGGGCAATAATCAGCCACCCCCACCCCCACCATCCGGAGCCAGAGTGCCGAGAGAGATCCTGACCTTCATCAACACTAGCCGAGCAGAGGAGGAAATATCAAATCAAAAAAGGAAGACCCTGGTCAGGGAGGCAAGGAACTCTATTTAAAAAATGAAGGTCACAAGACCTGACATCTTTCATTTTGACGACCAGCCGGAGGAGGAGGACAAGTTTGTATCATCCTTTACGTTCCATGAATCTGATGCAGCCCCCCTCGATCACCCCCACTCAGATGCTCTTGTTATCACCGTACCTATTCTGGGGATCCAAACACATCGATTCCTCGTAGATCCCAGCGCATACGCAAGCATAATTTACTTACCAGCCTTCCGAAGAATGAGGGTACCTAGAGAATACATCGAGCCATGTGATGATAGAATTAGAGGGATAAGTGGCATCTATGTTCAAGCGCTGTTTCAGGTGAAGCTGTCTGTCGAGTTCGGCACGGGCGAAGAGAAAAGAAAGATTCTCACAACTTTCAAAGTGATCGACGTTCCAAGCGACTACAATGCCCTCATAGGTAGACCAGCTCTATATGATCTCAAAGGAGCAATGTCAGTATATCACTATTCGATTAAGTTCCCAGGTGCGCTCGGAGAATGAGAACACAGAAGCGATCAAGTTCCTGCTCGAGAATGCAGCTGGTCGATCAGACCAAAACAGATAAACATGGTTGAACTATCGAGAATAGAAGAGCTGGCTGAGGAGATGAATGGCGATGAGCCCGACAATCTGATTTTGAAGGACATGATCATCAAAAAGTTGAATGAATCCAAACCTGCAAGTAAGGAGGAACACATCATGAGCATAGACGAACTGACTATGGTGTCCAAGGTCGACCACCCAAATCCCATGTCGAATAGAAAAGAACAAGAATTAGTTCGAAAATAGGGGTCGAACACCGAGGTCGAGCTGATGGAGGTCGACCAGAGCAAAGAAAAATGTGACGCAAGAAAGACTGCACCAATTGAAAAAAAAATTGTCCAAGCCGACCTGACAGAGGTCGATCTGAATAGATACAGAGGTCGAAGACCAGGAAAAGAGACAATGACTGAGGATCCTGAGAGGAACAGAAGATCTCGAGCCGAAGGAGTAAGAATGGATGAAGACGAGTTGGATCTTAGGAAGATGAATTTTAAGAGAAAGGCTACCCATGCTGAGCTAGTGGAAGACCTATATTGGGTTTCGGTTTATGAGCTCAACCCAAACAAATAGCTCCGGGTCGGCCACGATCTCCCAGAGCCCATCCGATCCCATCTTATCAACTTCTTGAAGGCGAACCAGGATGTCTTCGCTTGGACACATGCTGACATGCAGGGGATTGATCCAGAATAAGCTTGTCACCGACTCAACATTGACAATAATGTCAGGTCGGTTATCTAGAAGAGGAGGAAGCTCGGCCCAGACCGATATGAAGCGTTGGAAATGGAGGTAGTAAAGTTATTGGATAATAAGTTCATCCGAGAGGTCAGATATCCGGTCTGGGTGTCCAAATCGGTGCTTGTCAAGAAGCAGACCGGCCAGTGGCGGCTATGCATTGATTTCTCAGACCTGAACAAGGCATGCCCCAAAGACAGCTATCCACTTCCTCACACTACATGGTCGACGCCACCGCTGGGCACGAGCTGATGAGTTTTATGTATGCCTATTCTGGTTATAACTAAATCCCGATGCATCCGGACGACCAAGAACACACATCATTCTACTCGGCAAGAGGCCTTTACTGCTATACCATGATGCCATTTAGTCTCGGCCCCCTCACTCTAGATCTGTAATTAAATCTGTGATTGAATGTTTTACGAATTGTAAACTTTGACCATACATTTGTGACTATTTCAGCCAAACTTGGATCGACAACCACTACTTAACTCCTAGTTGAAATTTATAATATTATTGATTTATATTTTCAAACTAGTGCCGGTGAAGATATGTTTTCCATTCTGTAAATTTGAAAGACCTATGGTTGTTATATAATTATCAGTAAACTATGTTAAGTTCAGTGTTACAACACTAGAACTATCATCAAACAGTTAAGTTGTAAATATAAAATAAGAACAGTTTTAAATCAGATGTTGAGACTGGTGCTAAAACACAAAAACTAACATCAAACAGAGTTATTAAAATATGCAACGGAATAAATATTAAAATGAGAACACAATAATTTAAATTTTGTTCGTAAGTAAAAGTACTTACGAACTTAGGTATTCAAACTCGAATACTATATTACTTTTCATATTCAAGATCAAATACAAAAGATGTAAAGTAATATATGAAAACTAAAGTATCAAAACACTATGATACTAAAATACTTGTCGTCACAAAGGATGATCTTCTCCGTTGGTCACACAACTTCAAAGATCTATGAATCTCCGATGGCTTCAAGTACTCTACGTGCTTGTGTTCTTCTTGCTTTGCTTTGCGTCGTTGCTTGCTGCGTCTCTTGTGAAAAGTCGTATTAAAAATTATATTCAAGTCTTGTCCTCTTCTTGTTTTAAATAGACAAGGGTCCAATACTTGGTAAACAAGTCTTAAACATAAATTAGGAAACCAAATAAAGTCCTAAACTCCATCTAGAAAATAAATTTAAAGTCCTAATTTATTTTGAGCCCAAAAAGGCAAACAACTAAAGAAAATTGTCAGGAATAAAATTCTCAACACATCCTTTCTTCTCCCTAATCTCTCACCAAGTTTTAAGATTTGGGGCCGGTGTGTGTGCTGATATGGGTATGTGGGTTTCGCTGGTGTAGTGTGTTTTTGGCGTGTGCAGATTATTATTCACATTTTAGCCCGATTAATATTTTGTTAATTACTTTTAGGATAGTGTGAGCTATTGCATGTCATATATACAACTTTGAGATTTTCTTGTTATATTGTATTTTCATATATTTTCGTAATGTTGTTAATTGGATTTATTCTAATTAATTGGTACAGCGATAATTCATGTTAATGAATTATATAGGCTTATTCTACATGTCGTGTAAATGATCATAGTATTTTGAATTTCTCAAGTCCAATTATTGGTGAGTGAGAAATAATGCTTTGAAGTTGAACGGTTGCTTAAGTGTATTAAAGTTTATCCCACAATGAATAATATTCAATGTGGAAGGGAGTTTAAAAGTGTTTAACTTTTAATGAGTGGACATCAAGTGGGCCAGCGGGTATTGTGGTCTTTGTGTAAACGAAGCTCACGCGGGCTCTTGGACTTGGGTTCGCCAGTCTGCCTTCGGCGAAGCCGATGGCGGAGCCGAGCGAATCCGAGCCCGAGCCCGGTCCCGGACCCGGACCTGGACCTCGGACCTCGGACCTCGGTCTTAGGGCCTAGGACTTGGGTCTTGGGTCTTGGGTAATTGGTCCGAATTGGCTGGTCCGATTGAGATGGTCCGTCTGGGGTCCTTGTTCGGGTTCAACCCTGGCTAACCTTTTAGCCACATGTGGTTTTGACCCCTGAATTATTTTGTAACTCCTTACCGTTCAGGTCAAACGTCATGCTATTTATTCTTGCATGGACATTACTTTGACCAATCACCTGGCTGCGTTTGAATTTACACTCTGAACCTGTCCAGGTTCATGCTATCAGGTGCCAGACGTTTTTGAATATCTTAATGACATTAATTCAGGCTGTAACCTCCCCTGATTGATCCCCTATAAAAGGGTGAGGCTCCTGCATTCCCAACTTGACTTTCCATACGCAAGAAATCACCTGAGAAAAATAGAGAACTCCCAGCATACTGCTTTCTCATATTTCTATTTTTGCACATTAGTTTTACGTAGCTCAGTTCATTTTCTTTCAGTTCGCCGGAGCCCTGAAATTTACGGTGCTGTAATATCAGGGACGAAGTCGTTTTATTTTTGGGAACGATTTGCCAAAAACCGAAGGGCACTACCGGGGCAAAATCATTTTGCGGAAAGAGAACTTCTCGACTCGACTTATTATTTTTCTTTGTTTTATTTTCCAGTTTCAGTGCTTATTACAAATTCCCTGTTTGTGCTCGAATTATTGTAACCATTCCAACAATCGCAAAACGATTTTTGTATTTGTAATTTTTTTTTTTCTGTAATTTGTAATCACTACTGGGAAGATGTCAACCTCCAGCACTCCGTCAAGCAACACTATTCCGGCCATCACCTCCACTACTTCGGCGACGACCACTGCCCCTGTAGTCACGATCACTTCAACAATTGGCGTGTCTTCGCCAATCATGAAACACTACTCAAGCTGAGTTAATTATCAACCCAGGAACCCTTGACTTCTTACTCGAGACGCTGACAAAGCGCATGGCCCAGTCGAACTCATCCACAGCTTCGGCTGTTGGAACGATCCCTTTTGGGATAGGGACTTTGGTCCAAAATATGTCAGCTCCAGTTGTGAACCATCCCATTGGGATGACGGGAACTTCGGTTCCAAGTTTGTTTGCAACTGCTCCCCAAACAGATTCAACTATTTTGAATACCCATTCAACGGGTTCGATGGGGACTTTTGTACCAACGATGACCGCTCCGGTGCACTCCTCTCGGATCATGCCCGCCGCGGAGAAGCCTCCAGAATTCAATGGGGAAGGCTTCAAGAGGTGGCAACAACAGATGTTGTTCTACCTCGCGATGCTTGGCTTCGCTAACTTCGTGAAGGAAGACGAACCACCTACTCTGGACAAGGAAGAGACTAGTTTCCATGTTCACGCTGCCTACGATAATTGGCACAATGGGGACTATCTGTGCAAAGGTTTTCTCTTGAGTAGCCTAGAAGATAGTTTGAGTAATTTACTTGGACGCAAAGACCTCCAAAAATATCTGGGAGGCACTTGAGAAGAAATACAGTTCCGACGAGGCTGGAACTAGGAAATTTGTAGTCACGAATTTCATGGACTACAAGATGATTGATTCTCGCCCGGTTATAGAACAAGTTCAAAAGTTCCAAATGCTGGTGAATGACGTCCACGCCGAGGGGATGATACTTTCTGATACTTTCACGGCTTCTTCCATGATTGATAAGCTTCCTCCAAGCTTAAAAGACTTCAAGACGTATCTCAAGCACAAGCGAAAGTTGATGTCTCTTGAAGATGTTATCTGGAAGGTGCGAATTGAGTTCGAAGTTCGAGTTCAGTACAAGAATTTGAAAAGTTCGGATGAACCTCTGGTGAACCTACTTGAACGAGGAGACAACTCGAAGAAGAGGCCGTGTCCTGGCAACTCTAAGCCTAAAGCTCCCTCTTCTAAGAAGTTCGAAGGCAATTGTTACAATTGCGGTTATCCTGGACACATGTCTAAGAACTGTCACAGTCCTAAGAAGAAGAAGGCCAAGACGAGTGCCCAACTAGCCGAGAGGGAGATGACAAGTGATGATCTCATTGCGGTCATCACTGAGAAAGCTAACATGGTCGAGAACCGTGGTCAATGGTTCATCGATACTGCTGCAATTTCCCATGTGTGTGCAGACCGGAGCTTGTTCTCCAAATACCATCCCTGTGAGGGAAGGAAGCTGAACATGGAAAACCAAGCGTCTTCGCAAGTTGCAGGTGTTGGCTCGGTTGTCCTAAAAATGACCTCTGGAAAAGAGATCACTCTGAATGAGGTGTTGCACGTTCCGGACATCCGGAAGAACTTAGTCTCTGGTTCAATACTAGTTAGTCATGGCTTTAGACTTGTATTTGAGGCTAATAAGTTTGTATTGTCTAAGTTTGGGACACCACTGGGTAAGGGTTATCTTACAGATGGTTTGTTCAAACTAAGTGTAATGGCTATACGCCCAAAACAAGTCATTAATAAAATTGCTTCTGATTCCTCTTACTTGACTGAGTGCTCTAGTTTATGGCATTGTAGATTAGGCCACGTTAATCTAAATGCAATAAAATGTTTGTCAAATCTCAATTTACTTAAGGTAAATGAATTTGTTAATAAAAGTAAGTGTGAAATTTGTGTAGAAGCAAAAATGACTAAATTACCGTTTAAATCGGTAGAAAGGAGCACGACACCTTTAGAATTAATTCATACGGATGTATGTGACTTAAAGTTTGTGCAAACTAGAGGTGGTAAAAAGTATTTTATTACTTTTATTGATGATTGCACAAGGTACTGTTACCTTTATCTTTTGAGAGGTAAAGATGAGGCTATTGAAGCTTTCAAGAACTTCAAAAATGAAGCCGAAAATCAACTTAACTGCAAAATCAAATCTATCCGGAGTGATAGAGGAGGGGAATACATAGCTCCGTTTGAGGATTTGTGCAACGAAAGTGGCATAATTCATCAAACTACAGCTCCGTATGCACCTCAATCGAACGGAGTTGTAGAACGCAAGAATCGTACTTTGAAAAAAATGATGAATGCATTGTTGATTAGTTCTGGGTTACCTCAGAACATGTGGCGGAAGATGTTTTAACATCTAACTATATCCTCAATAAGTCCACTTAAAGGAAGGGACGAAACTCCCTATGAGTTGTGGAAAAGAAGGAAACCTTCTTACAAATACCTCAAAGTGTGGGGGTGTTTAGCGAAGGTAGAAGTGCCTCTACCAAAGCAGGTGATAATCGGACCCAAAACGGTTGATTGTATTTTTATTGGTTATGCACTGAATAGTAGCGCCTATCGATTTATAATTCATAGGTCAGATGTTCCGGACATGAATGTCGGAACTACCATTGAGTCAAGGAATGCGATATTCTTTGAAGATATCTATCCTTGTAAGGATAAAGCTGCGTCCAGTTCAAACACTGGTAATGCTGAAGGAACTACAAGTCACGAACTTATGGGGGTTGAACCTAAGTCTCGTAAATGACCCGTTTCAGAACTTGAAGCTCTAACTCCTAGACGGAGCACTCGAGCTAAAGTTGCGAAGGACTTCGGTCCTGACTATGTGGTTTTTCTCTTGGATGAAGAACCAAATTCACTGAAAGAAGCTTTCTCACGGACTGATAGTTCATTTTGGAAGGAAGATGTACAAAGCGAGATCTATTCGATCATGCAGAACCACGTGGATTTTGACTGATTTACCTGAAGGTTGCAAACCTTTAGGTAGTAAATGGATTCTGAAATGAAAGTTCAGAGCTGATGGATCAATTGATAAGTATAAAGCTCGTTTGGTTGTGAAAGGATTTCTCCAGAAGGAGGTTATGATTTCTTTGACACATACTCTCTTGTGACGAGAATTACCTCTATCAGGGTGCTTCTAGCGATTGCTGCTTTGCACAATCTTGAGATTCACCAAATGGATGTGAAAACAGCTTTTCTAAATGGCGATTTAGAAGAAGAAATTTATATGGAACAACCTGAAGGTTTTGTAAAACCTGGACAAGAAAGAAAGGTGTGCAAACTTGTTAAGTCTTTGTATGGCTTGAAACAAGCACCTTTACAATGGCACTTAAAATTTGACGAAGTGATGATGTCAAATGGGTTCAAGATAAATGAGTGCGACAAATGTGTATACATTAAGAATACTAATGACAAATTTTTTATAGTATGTCTTTATGTAGATGATATGTTAATCATGGGTAGCAATCTGCAAGTGATTAACGAGACGAAACTCATGCTAAAAAGAAATTTTGACATGAAGGATCTGGGAGTTGCTGACACTATTCTTGGCATAAGAACTCCAAATGGAATTGTCTTATCACAATCTCATTACATTGAGAAAGTGATCAAGAAATTCAATGTTCACGATAGTCTTCCTGCAAAGACACCTATGGAACTCAACATTCACTTGAGTAAGAATAGAGGTGACCCTGTTGCTCAGAAGGACTATGCGAGTATTATCGGATGTTTGATGTACATCTCCAACTGTACAAGAACTGATCTAGCTTGCTCGGTAAACAAACTGAGTCGATATACAAGCAACCCAAGTGGAGAACACTGGAAAGCGCTTGTGAGAGTCTTGAGATACTTAAAGTATACTCTGAACTTTGGGCTACATTATGTTAGACACCCCAGAGTACTTGAAGGTTACTGTGATACAAACTGGATATCCGACACAAAGGACTCTCTGTCAACAAGTGGATATGTGTTTGTAATTGGGGGAGGAGATGTTTCTTGGAGATCCACTAAACAGACATGTATAGCCCGATCCACCATGGAATCTGAGTTTATCGCTTTAGACAAAGCAGGTGAAGAAGCATAATGGCTTCGTAACTTTTTAGAAGATATTCCATGTTGGGAGAAACCCGTGCCGCCGGTCATGCTTCACTGCGATAGTCAAGCTGCTATTGGAAAGGCAAGAAGTGGTTTGTATAACGGAAAGTCTTGACATATTCGTCGGAGACATAACACCGTAAGATATCTGCTATCGGGTGGGATTATCTCAATTGACTACGTAAAGTCAATAGATAATCTAGTGGATCCATTCACAAAGAATATAGCTCGAGATCAGATGTATAAGTTGCTTGAAGGAATGGGAGTGAAATCCACATCTTAAACATGATTGTAGTGGATACCCAACCATGATGAGTGGAGATCCCATAAACTTGGTTCAATGGGAAAACTAAACTATGAAAGTCTGGGTAAGTAAAACTCTACGACCCTATTCCTTAACGGCAAAAGTAGAGTTTATAATCTGTCACATAGTGAGGTTAAATCTCTTATTTTTAATGATTCTTGTGCAGGTTTTTGACTTGAGTATGACAGAATGCTGATTTAAAGAATCGCCTATGTAAGCGAGAAGTGAGGGCCGCTTCTACTAAAGCTTATGAATCCAAAGAAGTTGTCCATGGCCAGAAACGGACACAAACGTGAGAACGGAAGAATTCTGAGACCTTAGTGGGTTGGTACTATTGTTTAGTATACACAAAGGGGAATAGTTCAAGATTAATTTTCACTAATCCTCCGATATGCTCGGTAGTATTAACTAAGGAGGGTTCAAGGCCACAAGCCACCTATCCCTATTCTCTATTGTCTCTTAAGGACTGAGTTATGTATTTGCATTCATGCATTTCATTTTTTGGAGTTTCTCACTCATGTGGGGGATTGTTGTTAATTGGATTTATTCTAATTAATTGGTACAGCGATAATTCATGTTAATGAATTGTATAGGCTTATTCTACATGTCGTGTAGATGATCATAGCATTTTGAATTTCTCAAATCCAATTATTGGTGAGTGAGAAATAATGCTTTGAAGTTGAACGGTTTCTTAAGTGTATTAAAGCTTATCCCACAATGAATAATATTCAATGTGGAAGGGAGTTTAAAAGTGTTTAACTTTTAATGAGTGGACATCAAGTGGGCCAGCGGGTATTGTGGGCTTTGTGTAAGCGAAGCTCACGCGGGCTCTTGGACTTGGGTTCGCCAGTCTGCCTTCGGCGAAGCCGATGGCGGAGCCGAGCGGATCCGAGCCCGAGCCCGGTCCCGGACCCGGACCTGGACCTCGGACCTCGGACCTCGGTCTTGGGGCCTGGGACTTGGGTCTTGGGTCTTGGGCAATTGGTCCGAATTGGATTTATTTTCGTAATGTTGTTAATTGGATTTATTCTAATTAATTGATACAGCGATAATTCATATTAATGAATTGTATAGGCTTATTCTACATGTCGTGTAAATGATCATAGTATTTTGAATTTCTCAAGTCCAATTATTAGTGAGTGAGAAATAATGCTTTGAAGTTGAACGGTTGCTTAAGTGTATTAAAGTTTATCCCACAATGAATAATATTCAATGTGAAAGGGAGTTTAAAAGTGTTTAACTTTTAATGAGTGGACATCAAGTGGGCCAGCGGGTATTATGGGCTTTGTATAAACGAAACTCACGCGGGCTCTTGGACTTGGGTTCGCCAGTCCGCCTTCGGCGGAGCCGAGCGGATTCGAGCCCGAGCCCGAGCCCGAGCCCAGACTCGGACCTCGGACCTTGGTCCTAGGCTCTGGGCCTGGGCCTGGGACTTGGGTCTTGGGCAATTGGTCCGATTGAGATGGTTCGTCTGGGGTCCTGGTTCAGGTTCAACCCTGGCTAACCTTTTAGCCACATGTGGTTTTGACCCCTGAATTATTTTGTAACTCCTGACCGTTCAGGTCAAACGTCATGCTACTTATTCTTGCATGGACGTTACTTTGACCAATCACCTGGCTGCGTTTGAATTTACACGCTGAACCTGTCCAGGTTCATGCTATCAGGTGCCAGACGTTTTTGAATGTCTTAATGACATTAATTCAGGCTGTAACCTCCCCTGATTGATCCCCTATAAAAGGGTAAGGCTCCTGCATTCCCAACTTGACTTTCCATAAGCAAGAAATCACTTGAGAAAAACAGAGAACTCCCAGCATACTGCTTTCTCATATTTCTATTTATTCACTTTAGTTTTACATAGTTCAGTTCATTTTCTTTCAGTTCACCGGAGCCCTGAATTTTACGGTGCTGTAATATCAGGGACGAAGTCGTTTTATCTTTGGGAACGATTTGCCAAAAATCGAAGGACACTACCGGGGCTAAATCGTTTTGCGAAAAGAGAACTTCTCGACTCGACTTATTATTTGTCTTTGTTTTATTTTCCAATTTTAGTGATTATTACAAATTCCCTGTTTGTGCTCGAATTATTGTAACTATTCCAACACGTAATACTGCCAAACATGGTGTCTGCTTCCCAATGTACATCGGGCTGAGTTCAACAAATTAGTTTGAACCATTTTTTTTTTATTAATATAACGAGGTGATGAGGTTTCATAGACTTTAGTGACCAGTGTTTGGTGATTTTCTTTGCAAAAGATGAATAATCGCTGAATAAACATTGTGGGTGATAACTCTAGCTTGTGGTAGTTTTGGTTGCATCATGTGGATGAATATTATAATTTGAAAGGTATTTGGGCTTCTTTTAAATTTCAAAGTATAATATAGTTATGTAAAAATATTACCAAATTAGCTAAGAATTTTACAAATTTATATAAAAGTATAACAAAACTATATGATAGTTCTACATAAATATATTACAAATTAAAGTAAGTGTCAGATATATAGTTAAAAGTATCACATTTTAAGTTAAAAGTTATAACTTTACATATTAATTGTGTATATTATACTTATTTATAAAGTATTACAAATGACTGAAACATAACAAAAAATTAATTAAAAATATCACAACTTTCGTTAATAATATTACATATTATATATTATGTAAATGTATCACAACTTGAGTTAAAAATCTCACAATTTTGAACCACAATTACTGTATATTATAGTTTTTTATCGAGTATTACGCAATACAGTAAAAGTATTAAAAGATATGTGACACTACAAAAAAACTAGGATATGCTAACGGACACCAAACTCTCAGCATATACTGACGGATTGCTGACGGGTTTGCTGGCGAGAATAGGCCGTCAGCAATTTGCTGACGGCCTATACTCGTCAGGATTATTAAAAAAAACAAAATAAAACAATGCTAACGAGTAACAAGCCGTCAACGATTTAATAAAAATATAATTTATAATATTATAATTAAAATACATTTAAAATAATATTATATATTTATAATAATTATATATCATTATTTATATACAATATATATTTAAAATATATATGTATATAATATCATATATTTATAATAGTTATATATTATTATTTATATACAAAACATTTTTGTAATATATATATATATATATATATATATATATATATATATATATATATATATATATATATATATATATACATATATATTTATAAATAATATGTTTTTATAATGTCATTATTCATAAATATAATCTATATTTGTAAATCTAATATAACTATTATATATTTATAATAATTATATATCATTATTTATATACAATATGTATTATAATATATATATATATATATATATACACATAATAAATAATATATTTATAATATCATTATTCATAAATGTAAACTAAATTTAAAAATATAATATAATTATTATATATTTATAAATAATAATTATTTATAATTAATAATATATACAAATTATAATATATTTATAATTAATAATATATGTTTCTAATTATTTATAAATAATTATATATATATGCATAATATATATTTATAATAATTATATATCATTATTTATATATAATGTATATTTATAAACAATATATTTATCAATAATATATATTTATAAATAATTATATATATATATATATATATATATATAATATATATATATATATATGATATTTATAATAATATTATGCATTCATATATAATTATTCATAAACATAATCTTTATTTATAAATATAATATAATTAATTATAATTATAATTTATAACTTAATTTACATATCTAATATATATTAAAAATATATAAACTCTCACATGTAATCGATTTGGCAAGACGGTAACACCATTCCTCTATTTACAAGAGGTCGTGGGTTAGAATTCCACCCATGATATATTTCGGATTTAAATTGATGTGGGCTGGGTTGGGTTGTGTGCTGACTTGTCAGACCCGTCTGCATTTGTAAAATATTATAAAGAAAATGCTGACGGGTGGAATTGCTGACGGACGCAACCCGTCATCAATCAATTCGCTAATGCCAAAATTGTTGATGGGTCGTACCCATCAGTAAAAAACATTTTTTTTGTAATGTGATGATTTAATTATGTTTTATGACAAGTGATCAACTTTTTATAATACTTTTAGTTATCTAAGTATAAAAGGCAAAAATGTAAGAAAAGAAATTAAAGACTAATAGTTTAACTATATTTTGTAATGGTTTAACAATATTTTTATTTTACTTTTTTTTTTTGTTAAAAAAATGTAAAAATAGAAATATAATATGTTTTATTTTTATTTGAATTTGCGATACTTTTAATTAAATTTGTGATACTTTTAAATGAATTTAGATTCCTTAAACTCAAAATATCCTAATAATATTTTCTTTTCTTTTTTTACATGTAAATTGTATTTGTAATACTTTTAACTACTTTTGTAATACTTTAATTTGGCAACTTTTTTTTTTAATTTGATAGTAATTTTGTAGAGTGGAAATTATAGTTGGTGATCGATCAAATTTTGGACCGATGAATCGATGTAGATCTGAGGTCAAAGTTGATGGAATTGTGACTTTAACCTCAGATCTATGGTGATTGGAGCGTTAAATCGTAATTCTAATTCTGAATCTCAAACAAAGTAGAGGAGTAAATTTTTACAACACAATTTTTGTAATAAAGATATTGTCAGTGAACGGTGATATTTGCAGTCACTGAGCGGTAAACAGTGATATCGGCCGAAGTCCATCGTTAGAAGAGAACATTTGTATAAATGTGCTTGTGAAAAAAGAGAAATAAAAATAAATTATTTTTTATTTATTAAACAAACAAATTAAAATGGTTAGATGAATTAAAACGATTCAAATAATATAACATTATAAAATATGATCTTAAACAGATTTACAATAGACCTTCCCATAATAAAACTATTACATATAATATTCATGTATTATAAACGCCGTCTCATATAGTAAATACTAGAATTTGACCCGTTTGACCCGCATTTTGTTGCGGAACAAATTTATATTCAGTAATTTTTAAATTAATTTATAAGATGTTAGATAAAAGTGAAAAATATAAAAGAGTTATATTTTTATTAATAATCACTTCTGATAACCATGCTATATCATTGTTTCACTCTCATAATCAAAAATTTAGATGTTGAGTTTTAATTTTTTGTATTATATAAAAATAAGATTGCATTGTAACATTGAATCAACTAATGCATGCAACTCAAAAAGGTTTAAGTGTTTTCTTATAACTTTAGGGTTCTTTTTTAGTTTTTAGTTTCTCTACTTTCGGATCTTATTTTATTTTGTTTTGTTTTATTTTAAGATTTTTTTTGGTTTTAGGTCTGACTAACGGTTAATGGTTAGGGTGTCAATTTGCTTCAATATAAAAATATAAAATGCACCCACTTTGATCCTTGATATAACAATTGTATGTTCTATCTAGTGGAAATAAAAGAAAAGAAAATGCTATCCTTCTTAACTTTCTAAACTTTCCTATATTATCATATAGGTATATTAAATACATTAAATTATGTATCTTTAAATAATTATTATTAGTCAATCATATTATAAATATTTCAAAATTATTAGATTAGGTGTTCTGAAATAATAATTCTTTATACAATATAATATTCTTTTACCTATATAAATATATATTAATAATATTATATCTTAAGATTTGAGTTTTATTCATTTATTTGAGAATTATATTATAAATTAAGAATAAGAAAATACATTACCAAAAAAAATTTAAATCCAAAACATAGTAAAAAGAACCAAACATTAAAACATCGGAGAAATACAAAAAATTAAATTATAAGTTTTATAGCTGTCAACTAAGGAAAAAAAAATTCAAATAAGAATGTAAAAAAAGAAAGAAAAATGAATTTCATTATTAGAATAAAAAATTCGTGATGACGGAATTTAATGGTTTGTGGAGAGAAATATAAAGTAAATTACAGAGAAAGAATTTAAAAAAATACATTTTTTAAATAAATATTATTATTATTTTTTAATATGCTAATAATAAAAATACTATAATTTAAAATGTAACTTAATGAAGAAATAAAATTATACTAATGAATTAGATTTTCTAAAATTCAATTTTTTTTCTAAACAATAATCAATCACAACTTTGACCATAAATTAGTACAACATATAAAGATAGTTATAATTTAGAAAATAAAATAAATTAGTACAACATATAAAAATAGTTATAATTTGAAGAATAAAATTATACTAATAATTTGATCAAAAAAATAAAATCAAAAAAGAAAATAAATCTAAAGAAAATAGATAAGAAGAAATAGAAAGAAAAAGAAAAAAAAAACAAATGAGAAGGTGTCAAATGATAAGGCCCGTCTTTAAGTAGTAAGGTATATCCTTTCATTTTGTTAATGCTGTTAACTATAAAGTATGAGTTGACGGCTTTAGAGTATTTTAAGGATTATGTGGACCAATCAAATACTCCTAAAAATGACGTGTCGTCTTGTGGTTGAAAAGGGGTCTATTTTGGGATGAAGCCAAAATTTTGACCCCAATAAATAAGAACTTTTTTTTTTTTTTTTTGGTTAGACATACAGCCCACCATTTTTCACGGCTGTGGTTTTCTCTCGATATCCCCTTTCTGAAGAAAAAAAATTCATGGCAGGGTCGCCTCATTCAACATCATCCCAAGCAAACTAGGATTTTTTATTATTCTATCCTTAATCCCGTCTGACCAAACTTATTATAGGTAACCAAGATTAATATTTTTCCTTCTCGCCGTCCATTTGGATCAGCCGTGCCGTATTATATTTTCCCTTCTCAGCCGTATTTTTTTCTTTCGTTTTGGATCATGCTTCGATCCAAAAAAATTTGTCCAATCCGTCCAAAGACGAATCTAATTCTTTTTGAAAATTTCTTGAATTTTATCATTTCAAATTTTGCGACGACGCCCAATCCGTTCAAGGTACGAATCTAATTCGTTTTGCCCAATCGGTCAAAGACGAATCTAATTACTGTTTATAAATAAATCTATTTTTTGAAAAACATAAATAAATTCGATCTGTTGTTTATCTTAGATTAATTTGTTTTTTTTGTTCCTCATTTCATTTGATAAATATTTGTTCAGAGAGAAAGAGATTCGGTATAAGTTTTGTTGGATTGGAGATTATTTGAGAGAGAGATGAATTTAGTGGCGCTGCCGGAATCCCAAGGTGGCGCCGTCGAGGGTCGGGCGGAGGTGGTCCGGGCCTACAAAGAAGAAATCCTGTTAATTTCCAATGTTCTTATTCAGATCGGAGATGGTAATATTCTTTTTCTGAGATTTTAGTTTTAAGATTTTCAATTTCCAGATTTTTTAAATGATAATTTCATGAATTCGTTCATAATTGTTTACGTATCTGCAATTTTTTGTTGAATTGATTTCAGATTTGTTGTTGAATTGATTCCAGACTTTTTTTTGTTGAATTGATTTCAGAATTCGTTCCTGATTTGTTGTTGATTTGATTTCAGAATTCGTTCATGATTTTTTACATATATGCAATCAGACTTGATTTTAAAATAATGTAATACCGCGGTCTAAAATATTATTGACTCCCTTTGGATTTTCATAGAACTCATCTACTGAGGTAATTATCGAGCTCGGAGCTATATGGAAAGTGGCGTTACTAAACCAGATTCATTCTCTTCCGACGAAGCCATTTCTCCCGGGATACCATCTTAGAAAAGGTTTCCGGTGACGATTCTGCTCGGCCATGACAATCGTATAACATAGTCTATACAACCGCCAAAGCCGGTAGGTAATAGATCTCTGAATATTCTTCATTTTTTTTCTCTGTATTTGAATCCATCAGTCGAATTTATTCTTCGATATTCAATAGGTTATTAAAAATTGATTTTATTTTTGATTTCTTTGAATCCATTAGTCGATTTTAGATCTGTATTTGAAGTTTGATAAATCCTTCGACGGGGATCCGATGAAAATCCAGGGGATAATAAACCAGCAGAATCATTTCTGGGAAATTGATTTGGTTAATGCCAGGTTAGTGTTTGCTACTTCGTCGTGCACTTAGATTTTGTTATATACATAGAAAGGGAAATATGAATGTTCAATTTTTTTATTTTTTTTTTTGTTGTTTCGGCGGTAAGAAGCAAACGATACCTTCTATTTTAAGCGGTGTTTCACGTTAAGTGTATAAAACGACAGTAACAATGCACGAGAGATGACGTACATTGGATTTATTAGTGTTTGAAATATCGGATAACATATTGGATTTTTCGGTTAAAGTTGTGTTGGATTTTATTAAATTTTATTTATCTATCATTTTCTTTTCTTTCAAATGAAGTCTGAGGGACTGACTTTGGAATTTCTGCAGTATGACTTTGCAAAAGGAAAATAAATATAAAGAATTTATTTCCGAATGTCCATGAATTCATTGATAGGGTGATACATGCGCCAGACCTGGTTTGGGGTAGCTCTGACTTAGAGTAGTTAGACACATTAAGGGAGGATTAGAGAAGCCCTGCCTTAGAGAAAGACATAAATAATCTTCCTACGGACGTCAGGAATAACGGGAAGAGGTGGTTATCGTCTGTATCCCCTCCGGAAGGTGGTTATCTTGAGGAGATCACTAAGCCTGAGGATTATGTCGGGCCGAAATTTCAGGAATTGGCGTTTAGCCTGGTCTGGGTTACGGATCTTGTTAGGCCCTCTAAGAAATAGAGATCATCCCCAAGTGCAGCAAGACTTGATCTGTTGGGAGACAGGAACATAAAAGACAAGAAGAGCTGGATGACTACAGGTCTAACTCCGTGAATTTCGTGGAAATCTTAGAGCTAATACGACGTGGAGTGGAGGAGGACCTATTTCTCAGACTCCCCAGGGGGAGGCAAGTGGGACCACTTGTCAGTATTTGTTGTATAACGGCCTGAGATTCGCGGCGTGTGCCCCTGGGATCCCGGCTGGGGTTCCCACTAGGGAAAGCTATAAATATCTCAGCCCCAAGGCTGAAGGAGGTATGTCATTCCTTCTTATCCTTTTCTGGAAAACACCTCAGGCACTTACTGACTTAAGCATCGGAGAGGTTTCCACCGGAAAACCACCGGTGGTCCTTTCTAATCCGTTTTTGTGGTGTAGGTTTAGGAAGTTCTGAGGCTTTCGAAGTGTTATTCAAGTAATTCATATTTCAGGCTGAAACAATTGGCGCCGTCTGTGGGAAAGAGGCCGGGCTAAGACGTGAGGATGACTTCAGACGGTTGGAAGCGAAGTTTGATAGGGGAGTTGGGTGGCACTCCGAGTTCCGCCATGCATGCTCACGCACAACAAGCACCGGGATCATCATCGATACCAGATGCAATGGGATCGGCCATGGAAGCTCCGCCGAACTCCACATCACCGCCTTCAAGGGAGCCTGCTACGGCTGGGGGTATCTCTCTCAACGAGTCTCTTCTAACAAAGCTGTCCGAATTGATTGGCAAAGCTGTGGAGGCGGCGGTCGAGANCTATTTCTCAGACTCCCCAGGGGGAGGCAAGTGGGACCACTTGTCAGTATTTGTTGTATAACGGCCTGAGATTCGCGGCGTGTGCCCCTGGGATCCCGGCTGGGGTTCCCACTAGGGAAAGCTATAAATATCTCAGCCCCAAGGCTGAAGGAGGTATGTCATTCCTTCTTATCCTTTTCTGGAAAACACCTCAGGCACTTACTGACTTAAGCATCGGAGAGGTTTCCACCGGAAAACCACCGGTGGTCCTTTCTAATCCGTTTTTGTGGTGTAGGTTTAGGAAGTTCTGAGGCTTTCGAAGTGTTATTCAAGTAATTCATATTTCAGGCTGAAACAATTGGCGCCGTCTGTGGGAAAGAGGCCGGGCTAAGACGTGAGGATGACTTCAGACGGTTGGAAGCGAAGTTTGATAGGGGAGTTGGGTGGCACTCCGAGTTCCGCCATGCATGCTCACGCACAACAAGCACCGGGATCATCATCGATACCAGATGCAATGGGATCGGCCATGGAAGCTCCGCCGAACTCCACATCACCGCCTTCAAGGGAGCCTGCTACGGCTGGGGGTATCTCTCTCAACGAGTCTCTTCTAACAAAGCTGTCCGAATTGATTGGCAAAGCTGTGGAGGCGGCGGTCGAGAAAAAATTTGCGGAAATGGCATCGCCGCCGGCCAGTACACTGCCGGCGCGGGCAACCCCGGCAGCAGAAACAGAGCCACTGCATGCTCGGCGTGCGGAGAAAGTCCACCAGCCAGACAGAGAAGAGCATCTTGCCACATCTGACGGTGACACAACCAGCCAGGTTAACTCCGGCCTGGCTGAGCAAATGCAAAGCCTGCGGAAAGAGGTGCGTGAATTTAGGAAGAAGATGGTGGGTGCGATTGCACCGCCAGCACGGCGAGGCACCCCATTTACGGAGGAAGTCATGTGCGATGACGTCCCAGCATCCTACCGGTCCTTGGGATTTGAATATAATGGGACGACGGATCCAGCAGACCACCTCACCGTTTCGAGATAGCAGCGGCGCTACACAAATTCTCCGATTCAGTCATGTGTCGGGTCTTTCCAATGACCTTTATCAAATCGGCACAGCTCTGGTTCAGCCAATTGCCACCAAGGTCTATCAGCAATTTTGACGAGTTCAACTCTGCCTTTTTACACCAGTCCACAAGCTGCAGAAAATATCAGAAAATGCCGCTTGAACTTTTTAGTTTAAAGCAGAAAGAGAATGAGAGCCTACGTGCCTACATCAATAGGTTCACGACAACAAAGTTGGAAGTGCCCTCGGCYTCGGAAGAGCTGCTTGTAAACGCTTTAGTGCAAGGTTTGAGGAAGGGAGAGTTCTTCCAGTCCTTGGTGGTAAGGCCGGCATTGGAATTTGGAGAACTCTTGGAAAGGGCCGAGAAGTATATCCACTTGGAGGAAGCTTTGAAGCTCAAGGATGAAGGAGAGAGGAAGAGAGAGAGGTACGACAGGGATTACAGGGTAGCGATGAAAAAGTCCAGATTAGAGCTGTCAATGGGTAGGTCTCGATTTGATAAATATACTCCTTTGGCAACACCTCCGGGCGAAATTTTGCCGGCAATAGAGCGTCATCCAGAGTTCAAGTGGCCCAAAACTTACTCACAAAAGCCAAGAAAAGAAAGGTCAAATCGTTTTTGTCGTTTCCATAACGAATACGGGCATAACACGGATGAATGTACGCATCTGAAGGACGAATTGGAGAGAATGGTCCAGGCTGGACATCTAAAGGAATATGTTGGCACGGGAAAGGGTGAAACCAGGCCTGTACATCACATTTCAGATCGCTTCCCACAAGGCAAGGGTGGTCGGGCAGATATCCAGGACAGAGCAAGAACTGGATTGAGAAGACCTGACCAGGCCCAGGTCGTTCACGGTGAAATCCAAATGATAACGGGGGGAGAGCTGGATGAACACTCTAAGAGAGCTCAACACAGCTATGTTAGGGCTGCTAAAGACCTAATCAGAACATCCCGAGAAGTGGGACAGGTAGCGGCCACACCTAACATTTGCTTCGGATCGGAGGATAGCGATGGCATCCTCGCTCCACACATGGATGCTTTAGTAATAACAGCTACTATCGCCAACTATAACGTTCGTCGAATTTTCATAGACACAGGATCTTCTACAGATATTCTATTCTTAGATTGTTTTACAAAACTAAAGTTGAATGTTGAACTTGAAGAGGTAACCACTTCCCTGGTGGGATTCGCGGGAGGTGCCTTAAAACCTAAGGGAGCGGTGAGACTCCTTGTAACTCTGGGGGAAGAGCCATATAGGGTGACACGAATGGTGCATTTCCTAGTAGTGGACGCACCATCCTCATATAATGTTATGTTGGGTCGGCCCTCTTTGAGCAAGTTCCAGGCTGTCATCTCGGTTTTCCACATGAAAATGAAGTTCCCCATGGAAGACGGAACTGGTGAAGTAAGGGGAGACCAGTATGCTGCACGGCAAACGTACGTGGATTGCATACAGCGGAATAAAGAGGAGAGGATGAGCAAAAGGGCTCGAACGGAGCAGCCGCAGCTAGAACTAACAAGACGGGAGGAAGGGCTGATGATAATAGAAATTGTTCCAGGCGATGCGAGTAGAACTCTTTGGGTAGGCACGACACTTAGCCGTGAGGTATTAATAGACCTGGTGGCTCTACTAAGAGAGAGTGCAGATGTCTTCGCGTGGTCCCCTCAAGATTTAGTGGGAATAGACTCTGAAGTTGCCGAGCACCGCCTCAATATCCGCTCAGATAAAAAACCGGTTAAATAGAAAAAACGCAATTTCGGGCCAGAAAAGGAGGCCATCATAGAGGCAGAAGTGGAGAAGCTCTTGCAAGCCGGTCACATTCAGGAGATACAGTTCCCAGAATGGCTCTCCAATGCAGTGTTGGTCCCAAAAACAGAAGACTGGCGAATGTGCATCAATTTTAGAGATCTGAATCGCGCCTGCCCAAAGGATCATTACCCATTGCCAAGAATTGACCAGCTTGTGGACTCCACTTCTGGCTGCGAGCTCTTGAGCATGATGGACGCCTCGTAGGGATACCATCAGATTAGATTAGCTAAAGAGGATTGGAAGCGCGTTAGCTTTATCACTCCAAAGGGAACGTATTGTTACGTGGTCATGCCTTTTGGCCTCAAAAATACAGGTGCTACCTATCAGCGACTGGTAGATAAAATGTTCAAAAATCAGCTCGGTCGGAATATGGAGGTATATGTAGACGATATATTAGTCAAGAGCATAAAAGCAACGTCACATGTGCAGGATCTACGTGAAACTTTCAATACTCTGCGAAGGTACAAAATGAGGCTT
Organism: Phtheirospermum japonicum; assembly: GCA_014905375.1. Taxonomy (NCBI): domain Eukaryota; kingdom Viridiplantae; phylum Streptophyta; class Magnoliopsida; order Lamiales; family Orobanchaceae; genus Phtheirospermum; species Phtheirospermum japonicum. The sequence continues at coordinate 239,682 of BMAC01000598.1, read as the reverse complement.
AACCCAAAGAAATGCACGTTCGGAGTCAGGGCTGGCAAATTTTTGGGCTATATGGTCACGGAAAATGGTATTGAGGCTAAACCTGAAAAGGTGAAGGCTATCATGGAAATGAGCGCGCCTCAGAATGTAAAGGAGATGCAATGTCTGGCGGGACGAATCAATGCCTTAAGCAGGTTTGTATCCAGGTCCGCCGAGAAAAGCTTACCATTTTTTCAGGTCTTGAGAAAAAAGGCCAGGTTCCAGTGGAACGATGAGTGTGAGGAAGCCTTCCGATTGCTAAAAGAGTATTTGGCTAGTATGACTTTACTCACTAAACCCGTCCAAGGAGAGCCCTTGGTACTGTATTTATCGGTGGGGCAAAAAGCGGTCATCTCTGTCCTAATCAGGGAAGATGGTAAGATACAGAAACCAGTATATTTCTGGAGTAAGGTCTTGCATGCGGCAGAAGTGAGATATGTGGAGGTGAAAAGGGCAATGTTAGCTCTAGTAGGAACTGCGAGGAAATTACGACCATACTTCCTTTCTCATACAATTGTTGTACGAACCAATCTACCATTAAAAAATATAACGGATAAACCAGAAGCGTCAGGGAGGCTGGTCAAGTGGATCATAGAGTTAAGCAAATTTGATATTGTGTTTGAGCCCAGAACCGCAATTAAAGCTCAAGCTCTGGCTGATTTTGTGCAAGAGATGGCCGGTCCCCTGGATGAACTGAAAGGGTGGATAATTTTCACTGACGGTTCTGTATGTAATCAGGGTTGCGGGGCTGGAATTGTCTTGGTAGACCCAGAGGGCGTATCTGCCGAGTTCGCTGTCCGATTAGATCCCACGTTTTCTAACAATGTCGCCGAGTATGAGGCCCTTTTGAGAGGGATTCAAATGGCGAAAGACCTAGGGGCGGAACGATTAAGCGCTAAGGTAGACTCGCAGCTCGTCCGCAAGAAAATTAGTGGGGATTTTGAAACAAGAGAGGAAAACATGCAGAAGTACCTAGCAAGATTCAGAGAGCTAGCCAAAGGTATGAAAGAATTAACTGTTACTCAGATTCCCAGAGGGGAAAACGGCCGTGCGGACTTCTTAGCAAAAATAGCAAGTTCAGCCACGGATTGTTATGAACGAACGATCACCTTGTTGAAAGAATAAAAGGAGTTCGGAGTCGAGCAGGTCTGTACGGTTGCTGAGGAGGAAGATTGGCGTTCCCCCATAAAAAGGTAACTCGAACAAGAGGTCTTGCCGGAAGAAAAGAGAGAAGCGGCGAAAATACGGAACAGGTCTGCTAGGTTTTGCCTGATCAAGGGAGAATTATTCAGGAGAGGGTTTGGTCAACCTCTTTTAAGATGCTTAGCACAAACAGATGGAGGTCTGGTGCTAAAAGAGATACACGAAGGTTGTTGCGGCAACCATATGGGGGCKAGAYCTCTAGCCAGTAAAYTATTGAGAGCTGGTTATTTCTGGCCTTCTCTGAGGAAGGAAGCTGAGGACTTCGTTAGAAAATGTGAAAYGTGCCAGAAAATGGCCCCACTAATCCATCAACCGGCGGAAGAGCTCATGACGATGAGTTCCCCRTGTCCCTTCGCTAAATGGGGTATTGATTTGGTCGGCCCGTTCCCGATGGCCCCAGCCCAGAAAAGGTTTTTGGTTGTGGCTATTGACTATTTCAGCAAGTGGGTTGAAGCAGAGGCTCTTGCTAAAATAACAGAGGAAGCTGTGATGGGTTTCATTTGGAAGAACGTGGTCTGCCGCTTCGGTATACCAAGAATAATGGTGTTAGATAATGGGATCCAATTTACAGGTGCCAAGATAAAGGCCTGGTGCGCCAAGATGAACATTCAGCAACACTTTACGGTCGTATACCACCCACAAGCGAATGGTCAGGTCAAAGTAACTAACCGTATTTTAGTCCAAGGAATCAAGTCACGACTGGACAGATCTGGAGGAAAGTGGGTGGAAGAACTGAGCTCCGTACTGTGGGCATACCGCACGAATCCTAAAGAAAGTACGGGTGAAACCCCTTTTAGTTTGGTGTACGGTATGGATGCTGTAGTGCCCGCAGAAGTCAGCCTTAAAACTCATCGGGCCCAGAACTTTAATGAAGAATAGAATGAGCTATTAAGGCAGGACGCTTTAGATCTGATTGAGGAGAAAAGAGAACAAGCTGCGTTACGAATGGAACATATTAAAGGAAGGGTAAAAGCGGCATATGACAAAACTGTGGTCAAGCGGCAATTTCGAGCAGTAGATCTGGTCTTACGACGGTCTGACCTAGGGCAAGCAAAGGGGAAGTTGGAAGGATCTTGGCGAGGTCCAGTACGAGTCACCCAGACCTTTCCTGGTGGTGCGTACAGGCTGGAAGAGCTGGATGGCACAGCACTCCCTCGCGCTTGGAACATTGTCAATTTACGAGAATTTTACACCTAATTGTAGTGACTTTATGTTTGTTCAGTTGAAAAGATTTACAGTTGAATTTATGGTTCACGACAGGGATAAATCAAGGAGAGCACATTCAAAAACGTTGACGAAAAATGCTTTTTAATAATAATTTAAAGAACTCCCAACAGAAATACAAAAGCAGACATCCTCACAGAATACTCGCAAAACATAAGGACACAAATCACAAACATAAAAAAAGTACAGCCTTAGGATGGGGGCGCAGAATCAAGAAGCTGACGGAGCCGCTGGATCTCGTCCTCGTGTTCCAACAGCCGAACACGAAACCGGTCCGACACCTCCACCGCGATGTCCCAGTCGACATGCAACTCCGCGTTCTCCCTCTTCAAGTCAACGATGATTTGTTGAAGGCGTTGTCGTTCACTACGGAATTGTGATTTCTTCTCAGCCAATTTCTTCGTACGTTCTCGCAGCTGATCCTGCAATTCGGAGATTTCTTCCTTCAGACGACCTTTCTTGTGAAGCAGTCGGATATGCTCCTCAGTGGAAAAGACGGTGGGAGATGACGAAGATGCCATGATGCAAGGAAAATAAGCCGGGGAGGGGCACCATTATATAGGAAAAGAAAAAGCGGGAAATCGCTTTGACTTGATGCGCAGAGGGCTTGGAAAAGGCGGGAAACTAAATTAGAGTTTGGCGCGCAAAAAAGAGCCAGGATTGGCTAAGGACGGACGTCCTAAAATTTTCCTGACCTGATTGT
>BMAC01000598.1:210442-234665 GCA_014905375.1 Phtheirospermum japonicum | reverse complement strand
CCAGCATGTGCAGCCGGTCACCTTCAGCAGCATAGGAAAAGGAAGTAGGCTCGGATGCACCCGTAATAGCTGCCTCTCGGTCGAAAGGCAGAGAAGGATTCTCTGATATCCACTTGGCATGAGCATCCACGCCAAGGAGATAATAAGCCTCAGCCTCGGGCACCAAAAGCCGGTACAAGTCCATCGACTCCAGAAAAGCCTAGCGTGTGGTCGCTCGGGTTAGTTGGATCAAACGTAAGCCTTCATCCGAATTTAAAAACCCGAGCCTCCCCTTCGCTTCACCCTCTGTGAGACTCCTATCCTCTCCAGCTCTGGCAACTTGAACTTGCTCTTGGAGCTCTTTCGCCTCGTGCTCTAGGGCAACTATCTGAGCATGCTTTTTTGCATCAGACTCCTGCAAAGCCAACAGAGCTGCCTTGGTCCCTACTAGTTCTGCCTTGAGCAGGTCCAGATCAGCGTCGAGACTGTGATTCTTAGCCAGTAGCTCTTGTCTCTGTTTTTTCAAGCCCTCAATCTCCCTCTTCAGGTCCGCCTGGAGTAAAGAGCCCCGAGCCCGGGCTAGGAGGGTGGCCCTAAGCACAACTGCCTGTAAAAGGAATGTTTGACGAGAGAGTGAGTGAAAGTCCCCACAAAGGCTGGAGCTATAAACCAATGGTGGATGCCTTACCTGCGCCTCTGCCTGACAATATGTATCCAACAGAGCGGGATCAGATTGTTTCTCCGTTTCACGACGATCAGCTGTCGGAGCTAGCCCCATCATGTATTGCCTGGCCACCTCGCCAGTACAATTCATCACCGACCTATTAAAAAAGGTCTGGTTGGGATAAGGAGGAACTTGAGAGGTCCCTCCAGGGGCGTTTTCGGTCCTCTCTTCCCTCCTCCTCTTCCTTGGTTGTAGTTGCCCTTCCTCTGGGTCAGATAGGAGTTGAGCTTCCTGAACGGGGGCCGCTGGCTTGGACAGAGCCCTCTCTCCTTGCCCCGTGCTCCTTTTTATCGCCTCTGGTGGAGCAATGCTGAGGGGAACCACTGGGGGTTGCTCTGGAGGATTGCGCTCTCGCGGCCGGATGGAAGGAGCCGCCGCAAAGGTCACCTCTTCCGGAGTAGGGGAAGTTCTGGTAGGCTCACCCAATGGGCTTTTCTGATTTTTCCCTGTCGCCTTCTTTGCCTTCGCCTCTAGGAGTGCTTGCATCATGGTTACTGAAAAGAATATAAAAGAAAATGAGTTGAGTAGAAAATACGAAAGTAGTACCAGCAGAATAATAGGATCCATGTTAGGCATATACCCATGTGGGAGGGCAGGGGTCCATTTTCCCGTTGGGAGTTGAAGAAGTTTAGAATCTTGGGTTTGAGAAGCTTTGATAGATCGAAAGGAGTCTGGTTCAAGACAGCGATTTTCTCGCTTAGATGGGATGGTCTGTCACTACAAGATACGCGAACTTGGGGATGAAGGTAGCTAATTGGCTCAATGGGAAAGCCCCAGTCCTCTGAGCTCTGGACAAAGAAGAACTTTTTCTTCCAGCTCTTATGGGATGAGGGAAGACCAGTTAAAAAATGAACATCTGTTCGTCCAGAAAGATAGAAAAAGCCCGAAGAACTCTTCGCTTGAAACAAGGAAAAGAAGAGTTGGGTTGTAGGTACAAGGCCGGAATATTGGGCCGCAAGGTGAAATCCGACCATGACGCGAAAAGCGTTGGGTAAAAATTATTGAACTGGGATATGGTACAACCGGGATACATCTAATATGAAAGGGTGGACGGGCAGGCTCAGCCCTGCGTGGAATTGGTCTACGTAAAAAGTCAGGTGACCGGCGGGAGGTGCTGAGGCCCTCTCGTCAGGTGCTGGGCTGGTGAAAGAAAACTGGTCGGAGATAGGGAAAGTGGCACGGATATCCCTAAGGGTGTTAGTGCTAACTATGGAGGGTATGTTGTCAAGGAAATGAGGAACTGGAGCTATTATGGGCCTCTCCACCGAGACCATCTGTAAAGACTCGGATGAAGATATGTCTACAGAAGAGGTGGAATTTGCCGGGGAACCAGAGGGAGTTTCCCCGGAGGAATCGGTAGAAGAAGTTGACATAATTGAAAGATTGAGGAAGGGTGAAAAGAGTACCTGGTTGAAGATACCTACAGGAAGTCGAGTGGAATGGAATCGCAGAAATCGCTGGAATGGTCGGGAAAATAAAAAGGAAGATTTGGGAGAATATGAAAAAAGATTTGAAGAAGAATAATGAGAAAGACTCAAAAGTTTGGGAGATGGGATTTGAAAGATATGACAGAAAAGGAAGTTTGGAAGGACAAAAGGAAGTTGATAATTTTTGAAAACGAAAATCAAGGAAAAGCGGGATTTGATGGGATCCTTGCATTTAATGCGGGCAGAGGAACAGTACCCTAGGCGATGAGCTGGAATGATGGCCGTCCTGAAATGGGACACGTGCCGCTGACCAATCAGGTACAGTACTTGGGAAGATGTGTGGGTGTGGTAACCGTTTGGGGAATATGAACCGACACCATTAAGGCCAATAATTAGGGCTGTTGGGCAGGCGGATATCTCGGGATTCCCCAGTACGAGAAGTCATAAAGACGAAATGGCCTCATTATTTCAAAAAAGTTTGGGGATATTACCGATCTACCCCAACTGCTTTGGGGGGATGAGTTGATAGGGTGATACATGCGCCAGACCTGGTTCGGGGTAGCTCTGACTTAGAGTAGTTAGACACATTAAGGGAGGGTTAGAGAAGCCCTGCCTTAGAGAAAGACATAAATAATCTTCATACGGACGTCAGGAATATCGGGAAGAGGTGGTTATCGTCTGTATCCCCTCCGGAAGGTGGTTATCTTGAGGAGATCACTAAGCCTGAGGATTATGTCGGGCCGAAGTTTCAGGGATTGGCGTTTAGCCTGGTCTGGGTTACGGATCTTGTTAGGCCCTCTAAGAAATAGAGATCATCCCCAATTGCAGCAAGACTTGATCTGTTGGGAGACAGGAACATAAAAGACAAGAAGAGCTGGATGACTACAAGTCTAACTCCGTGAATTTCGTGGAAATTTTAGAGCTAATACGACGCGGAGTGGAGGAGGACCTGTTTCTCAGACTCCCCAGGGGGAGGCAAGTGGGACCACTTGTCAGAATTTGTTGCATAACGGCCCGAGATTCGCGGCGTGTGCCCCTGGGATCCCGGCTGGGGTTCCCACTAGGGAAAGCTATAAATATCTCAGCCCCAAGGCTGAAGGAGGTATGTCATTCCTTCTTATCCTTTTCTAGAAAACACCTCAGGCACTTACTGACTTAAGCATCGGAGAGGTTTCCACTGGAAAACCACCGGTGGTCCTTTCTAATCCGTTTTTGTGGTGTAGGTTTAGGAAGTTCTGAGGCTTTCGAAGTGTTATTCAAGTAATTCATATTTCAGGCTAAAATATTCATGATGACAACCATGATGGGGTCCAATCAGCATGCTTCACTTCACTGAAAATTATGGTGAAATTATTTATTTTGGATCTGTAATTGTAACTCGGTGAAATTTTTTCTTCATTGCATAGTACAATTGATTTAAAGGGAATTATTTTGTCATGAATTATCGCCGGCCTATCACTCTGAGACCAAGAAACCTTCTGACTAAGGTGAAAGCACTGAAGCGTAGGGTGGCCTTGCAGCGATACGAGGTTAGTCATTCTTTTACCTGTAATTTATCAATAATGCTTTTGTAACCATATATTGATTCGTGATTTTCTTTAAATTTGAATATGCAATTTCAGACTTATTGTATTTGATTCTATTGTTTTTGTTACCATTTAGTTCTTATTTCAGATCTTATTTCGGTAAATTTTACAACTAACACTTTTTTTTTCATTTTTAATTTTACAAATTTGTGTAAAAGAATTTTTTGCTTCTATTATGTTATTTCATGCTTATTCACTGGATTAATATTTCAAATGAGTTACTTGGATTTTATTTGAACTTTTTTGGGTTCTATTCCTTTTATTTTTTTGGTCCCAGGTTCCAAACTTTTACTTCTTTGATTTAATTTTCTCATTTTTGGATATGTCCGTATTTGTCTGCATGTGGATATGTTGGTGATAATTGAATTAATATGGCAAATAGATTTTATGTTTGTTTACTACCTAATATTTGTTAGTTTAGACACTAAACATGTTATGCTTTTGTATGTGTGATTCGACTGACCTAATTTTGGTTGGTTTTCCATATCCGTCGAGCATTTCATTATGGTTTTTGAATATGTTGTGTTTTTTATGATTTTTTGTTGCTTCAGATTAGTTTTCACTGATGTGTTTGTTTTGTTTTTGTGACAGTCAAGTCCATTTATATGCATTTTGATTTGATCACTCCAGTTAAAGAGACTACTATCCTTATTAAGATAGTAATTGATTTTGATTTTTTTGCAACACGAAAATCCGTCGACTTTTAAAATCGTGATAATTAACAGAAAAAAAAGAAGCAATTCTGTTCGACTTCTAACTCGAATGCGTCCCCCCTTCTCCGATTTCTGTTGATCTTATGCTTTCTAAGCTTCGTTTTCTTTTCTTCCTGGCTTACGATGCGACAATTTGTTTTATTTTGGAACTGTTAAGGTGATGGATGCTTGGTTCGCTTATGCGCCTGTGAAGAACAATCCTGATGATGCCGCTAAGGTATGATTTAAGCTTCGACAAATTTATTGCTCATCAATCACAGACCGTTCAACGTGGACGAATTTATTGCTCGAATTTATAAATCGAGGACGGTCGATGAAGTATTTATAATAGTTTTCTGTGTCTTGATTGTGTTTTATGTCTGGTCTGTTGGAATTTTTTCAAGAGACATGTTTATCATTCTGTTTTGTATGACTTGAATTTTTATAGACATATTGAATGGTTTTTTACAATTGATTATATTCGCAAATATTTTTTTAAGTGAAATAAGATATCCAATTCGTAATGCAACGCATTGCAGGAAAAGGGTTCAGATGATATTGTGTTCAAGGCAATGGGCAGAGCCATTAACAAAACTGTCACAAACGTGGAGCTGATCAAGGTTTTAGCGATTCTTTTTATCTTTTATCTTTTTTTGTAATCTATTGGTATTCTGGTGTGATCGATATCTAATCATATCGTGCTGTTCTTTATTTTATTCAGAGGCGAATTGTTGGTCTTCACCATATCACAGCCATTCAATCCACTGACATAACCGACACGTGGGAACCCCTCAAGGAAGGCCTCCAAACGTAAGTGCAAACCGGTGTTTTCAAAATAAATTTTTTAAGCTTCCGCATTTGGTAAGTTACTTTTTAAGAAGGTTTGGCCGATGACTGCCTATTGACACATCATCTGTTCATTTTCTGTCAGCTTGGAAACCACAAGGAAAGCCTCGATGGTCACAGTAACTCTTTCTAAAAAGGAATTGGACACTGCAAATATTGGGTGAGTTACTGAAGATAATCTGTTCTGCTCTTTTTGTAGTGTCTTAACTTAATTTTTTGAGGAATTTATTGCTCATCAATCCGAATGGGAAGAAAAGATCAGACTTTTGAGTGTCTTTCGAGTCATGGGCACGGGCAAAAACTTCTATTGCTGTTCGGGAGGGCCGACTCGAAGAAGGAGTATTCGAATATTTCAGATCTGTATTTTTTGTTATCTTTCAGTTCTGGAAACATTCCATTTCTTTTTTAAATTAATACTTTTTTTCCGTGGACCAATAATGAACACAGGTAAATGATTAATAGTTTTTACCGATTATATTAATGATCTGGAAATATTCTAATTATCTGGAGATTGGCTAGAGAAAAAATGTCCTTTTGTTTGGATCTCCCATTTTCCGCCGCCGGTCAGCATATTTGTAAAATTCAGGTGATCTTCTCGATCTGCTCTTCCTGTTCTATACACATTGCTGGCTTCTTAATTTTCAATTATTATTATTGTATTTACTTTGGAACTGCAGCCTTTATATCTCTTCGTGTGGTAGCGTAATGTCTCAAATTTAATTCGTTTAGTATGCTGTTGCCGTGGGAGCATATAATTAACAATTTTGCGAGCATTTAGCAATTGAAGCTGATAGGTTGCGTTAGATGTCCTTTCATTTCAGATTTCTTTTTTTGCGAGAAAATAGTAAAAACCAGAAAATCTGGAAGAATGAAAATGAATTTTGAGTGTAATTGGATATGGGATGAAAATGTGATGACGGAATTTGATTTGATATAGAAAATAGTAAAATAATAGTCGGGTAGGATTAGTAGTTCGAAATATGTTTATGGCTGAATAATGAAATCCTTGAAAGAAAACGTGTAATAATTGTTGGTGATTTCTTTTAAATAATGAGTAGAAGTGATTGGTGGGCGAAAAAATAATATTTTTTTGTTTGTTTTTTTGATAATATTCATATATAATTGTATTTTAGAGTATAAAAAGAAATTCTAGCAAAAGGTAGAATAAAATAAATTGGAATGGTATCCAAGCGCAACCTAATATTGTATGTTGTGATTTTCACGTTTGAATGTTGCATTTGAATAAGTGTGTAGAGATGTGATATGTTCTATTTGTTGTTTTGTTTCTATCATTATTCTTGGTCACCTGTATAATTTAATTCTCTTCTAATCACTTATAAATAGATTTAGTGAAATGGTAGAGTATCTATGTTTCGTATGGGACCATCTTTTGTAGTCGCAATTCTGGAAATTAACATTCACACTGCTCGGATGCTATTGATGAGATTACAACCACTCTGTGTTAGGTTTCGTTCATCACAAATTAAGTATTTGACCATTTATTCATCTGTTCTATTGAATCAGGGTGCTTGGTCAAGATGTTTGGAGGTAGAGCAATTCATCGGTTCCTGAAAGAGAGACTTCAGTCACAAAATACTGTAATGGACTACTCTTTTTTCCCCCTTATGTGTGTGTGTGTGTATTCAAATTTATTTGGTTTTATAAAGGTTGCATGCAATTCATGCATCTATCAGCATCAAAATATGTTAAAGTTTTATGAACAAAAGCTACTATACACGTGCTTCTGCTCTGTGAATAGAAATTCATTCATATACTTTAGCCTAACCTGGGTCATTATTACGCTAAATTGCTTGTCCTTAAAAGAAAGATGAAAGATACAATATTTTTTTTTTTTAACTTTCAGGTTTCGAAGCCCTGGGGGGACTGGTCCTCTTTGGAGTAGGTGTCACTGGGCTTTTAAGCTTTACAACTATAGCATCTTGTGATTAGGCTGAACTTGGTTTGGACGCCCCTAACTATCCTTGGCCCCACAAAGGCTTTCTGGTAATATTGTATTATTATTATTATTATTATTATTATTATTATTATTATTATTATTATTATTATTATTATTATTATTTCCCCGTTTAAGTAAGGGTGTCCTGCTTGATATCCCTTACCCAAGTGTGCGATTCGTTGTCAGACTGTTTTTTAATTCACTTCACTGATATTTTATATTTTCTTTCTTTCTTTGAAGTAAAAGCTTGGTACATTTGCTTGATCTATTCGGAAATAGCCGCCGGACGTCACGTATGAAACGTATGAAACCCGTAGTTTTCATTTGTGTAATCTTTATAAATTTAGACTGGCAAACATGTGTACGCCCGCCTAACGGAGTACATTTCGTTAGGCAGGTGCCAAATTTATTTTTTTTGTTTTTGTTTTCAGTCTTAGGGTTCTTTTCTTAGTTTTTTTTATTTAGTTTAGTTTTTCTTGGGAGTTTTATTTTTTCTAGGGTTTTTTTTTTATTTTTATTAATTTCTTTATTTAGTTTTTAAGGGTTTTTTATTTTTTCACTATTTGTTTAAATATTTTAAATTTTAAATATTAGTTTTATGGGATCTGACTAACGGTTGAGTTGTCTGCTTGACACGAATATGCATCATTTATAATAATGTGTTGCTCAAACAGCAAAATATTACCAGCAAAAATATTAATAGGTATTAACTGGCTAATTTCATCTTTAAAATAATATTTATATATAAGTTTATTAAAAATAATATTTATATATAAATTTGTTAAAAATAAAATCCAAAATAAGAAAAAAGAAAAGAAATGAAAAAAGAAACCAAACAAATCAAAAGAAAAGAGAAATAGAAAGAAATAGAAAAAACACACACAAAAAAAAAAATAAAAAAAACAATTGGGTCACCCCCAAAAGTCCTGGAGGTCTGCCACAGTAGTAAGGTATAGATTATAAGAACCCTATACACAAATCAAAATACACACATCATCACATTCAAATTGACAAAATTGCAATTCAATGAAAAAACATGTAAAACTCAAATTGACAAAATTGTCATTCAAGGAAAAAACATGGAAATTGCCATTCAAGGAAAAAACATGGGAATTTACGATTTGGGCTCCTGTCACATGGCATGCATCTTATGGATGAATAAGGAGATTTTTTTTGTTTTCTTGGCTTCAAGGAACTACTATTTTTTGTTGTGTGTGTTTGAAAAAGAATAATACATTTTGAAGTTAATTTTTACTTCTTTTTTTTTTTTTTTTACAATTTTCATATTTGCCCACGATCTTCGCGGGCTTTCACACTTAAGTGTATATATATATATATACACATATATAATATTGATGAACATCTTTTAGGAAAGTTCGAATCAAAACAAGTATGCAAACATGTAATACTGTAGGGCAGCCGAGATTTCGTATAATTTTTAAATTTTCTGTAGTCAAATCCGTCAATATTTACTGCTTGTTTCATTTTGCATAATAATTGTTCAATGCAAATGCATATTTAGACCTTTTCAGTTTGTCAGTCAATTGTAATTTCACGTGAACGGTGTAAGCATCATTTATGATTGGGTGTTATATTTATTATTTTAATAACCTATCTGGAATAGCATCTTCGATTTCGTCATACGATAAATATTAACCACCACAAAATTGAAATATAAAAAATATTTACAATACATAATATTAAAAAGTTATAAATTATAAATAATAAATATGAGCGTTATAATAGTTCACATTTTTCATCATATTGTAATATTATATAAAATATATATCATCACAACATTATATTATAATATATGTGAAATGAATAAAAGAATATAAATATAATTGAACGATGTGACAAATATTTAACCATCACATCTTACATAGAATATGCCCTAAATTATAATTTTATATCCCATACTAGACCTTATTAGCTCTATATAAATTTGTCAACCCCCTATAATTAATTAGGAATAAAATCAAAATGAATAAAATCAAAATGTATTATTAATAATCCAAAAACTAAAATACCAGATTGGCCGCCTATAATTATCTGGAACAAGTTGTGAAAGCAGCGGGACAATGTGAGACCATGTTCCCATTGTATTTACGAGTCCCACATAAATGTCAACCATTTATTGTTGAAATAGTTGAAAATTCCTATTAAATTTCAATTTCGTTTCTTTTGGGGCTGTGAAGGTAGCTTTAGTACCTTAGAGAAATTTCTTTTTGGATGTTATAGGTTAATTTATATTTAAAAGGTAAAATATAGAATAGAAAATTGCATGCGTACCCGTGCCGAGACAAATGTGTTTAGAGTATTAGAAGATTTGATAACGTATGTTTCACTGTATACTAAATAAAAAGAAATTATTATTCTATATATTAATTTGAAATTTTCGAGCTGAACCAATCCTACTCAATTATAAATGAGGGGACTTTTACAAGTTAATTATAATTAATGGTAAGATCAAGGACCACCGTAATCATTTCCTATAAATAAATATCGAAATTAAAAATAAATGAAAAACTATTAGTGGTAAAGCATGTGTAAAATTTCGAACATTTGACCTCTAATGACGTACATTGTCCATAAGCCAATAGGCCAATGTTGTGGGTGTGATAATTATAACTTTAAGTAAATGGGAATCAACATCATTTTCTGACAATTTTTAGAGTTACATTAAGTCTAAGAATTTTATTCTTAACAAGTTAAAATAAGATATAAGGCAAGTTAATATTTTCATATAAAATTTCTTATATGTTTCATATTATTTAGAGAATAATTTATTTGTTTAACTCTCTTATTTGTAGGTAGAGCGGTCAAAATTTGACCATGTTCGTGGGCCGGCCCAGCCCAATTTTGGCTGGGCTTGGGCTTTAGGATTCCAAGCCAAAAAAAGTAGGTCCTTTTGCCCGACTCAAGCAACGCAATCATTTTATATTTCTTTTCACCCAGTCTTGGACCTCCGAAAATGCAACCTGATGAAATTTTGACCTTTGGCCCCTGGCTGGGCTGGCCCAACACATTATCAGCTCTACTTGCAGGTAAAGGAACACGCACGAAAAAGAGAGTACCGTGTAGTGTTTGAAATAATTGAAAAAAAAATAAAACAAGGATTCTAAGAACTTTAATATGGAAAGTCCATGTTCCAACATGACATTAAAGTGTCCTATAAAATGGAAATTCTATACAAAGAAAATGAAAGAAGAAGAAAAAGTATTCCAATAAGGATTCTACTTGTTTAAGAAGGCAATAGGTTGAAGATAAACCATGTCAAGGCCTACGAAGATACACGTCTTCTTGAGAAACCGATTTATGTATAGTAGATAGGTCTCATTGTAAAATTAATTCGAGTTCAGGCTTAAGTGTACATACTACAAACTCACATACTTTATTATATTTCATATTTAAGATTGCTTAAGAATTCTAGTATATGTTCCAACATTATTAGAATATCGAAACGTTAGCTTTCAAATATTTTGAGGGTAGTTCATAAGGCTTTAATAATTTCAATGGAGTTGGTTAGAAAAGTAGTTAAGGTTATTGAGTAGTTACATTTATTAGGTAGGAGAAAGTCCATACTTGTAATTCCAAGTAATATAAGTGATATGTGCGCAAACACCGTATTAATGAAATAGTTTTGAGAGGAACTGAGATACTTAGACTTGAAAATAATCTTTGTTATTTAATTATTGTTTGATTCCACACTTATGTTATGTTATTACATAGAATATTTAAAGCGCATATTTTTTTGATAACTGCACTTCATACAATCATTTTGATAAAATAATAAAAAAAAAATACAAAATAAAATTGAAAATAAAAATAATTTATGAATATGTTGTTTGTCGATTAAAACATTAAAGCTTAGAGTGCGCGCGCGCGCACACACACACATATATATAATAAAATATAATTAGTAAACAACTAATTCGTACATAAATACATAATCTTAAAGAGTAAGAAATATAAACTCCCAATAATAACTCTGATCAAACAAAATAATAATAATAATAATAATAATAATAATAATAATAATTTATAAACTAAATCATGTTGTGAAATAAAGAGAAGAGAGGAAATTGTGAGAAGAAAAAATATGGAGTAATTTTATTATGAGAACTAGAGTCTTTTATTCATAGGTGCAAGATTAGGGTTGTGGGATACAATGGTAATTTACTAATATATAATTTAAACACTCCCCTTTGAATGACTTTAAAATTATACCTCATTACAACATTATTAGGAAAACTATATAGGTCAAAACCTGGTCGAAGAAAAAAGTGTATAATGCCACTCTCCTTGAAAATCTTCAATGTAGATCTGGGAGTCGAAGCACGCCAATCTTCTAAATGATGATGTTGATAATACCTTCATGAGTAAGTCTACCAAATTATCACTTGAGTGAATTTACTGTATATCAATGTCGGCACTCTTTTGAAGATCTTGTGTATAGAAGAACTTAGAAGACATATGTTTTGTCTTGTCACATTTTATATAGATTTATTTGAGTTGTGTGATACAAAAAATATATCTTTTCACACTTATAATGTCAAAGTGTTGTCCTATTAAAATCTTGTCTGAAAAACCCTGTGGAGAGAAAAAATTGTTTGAACGAAAAAGAGAACATTATTCGTTTGATATGCACATAATGTCTCCTCATTAAAAATCTTATTGGGATAACCCAATAACACAAAGCCTCAATTAAGGAAAAAAGAGTGCAGTGCTATCTCGTCATATTAACTGACAATGTTACAAATATCATTCAAGCATATCATGATCCGTCTAAGATTACATTACATTCTTGACCTTATTTTATATATTTTCAGTTGAATGAACTTTAAGTTAATATCATCCACCACATATAAAAATGCTCTTGTAGCATAAATCTTTATTTATATAGTATTGAAAACATATTTCATATGAGTTAATTTCTAAGAACATATTACAATCTTAAGATTACGTATTCAAACTTTGTCAAATGATTATTTCAATAAGTTTTAATTAAATTCAAATCCCATCCTCGCTATCATTAAGCTCACGAGTATAGATATAGTCGACTAACTTTATTATTGATTCTATTTGATCCCATTATATAGACATAACTTATCGAGAACTCTTTATTATAAAATGATCATCACGTACCTAAACCTATTCAAGGTTTAATGAATTGTTATGTATGTTTACTCTACTAGAGTATAACTTTTAGTAAGAAGACCATCACAAATAGTTGCTCCATAAAAAAAGGATAACTATTAGAATCAATTGTTGTAATGCTTGAGGCATGCCATCTTAATTCTCTTATAGGACATTATATATATATATATATATATATATATATATATATATATATATATATATATATATATATATATATATATATATATATATATATTTCAAGTTGGAGCAATTAAACTTGAGAACTATTGATAACCTTACAATCAATAATCTAAAATGCAAATCGTCAACACAAATTTCAAGTTTGCTTTAAACTTTGTGAGGATTGTTTATGCTTTTTATATTTTCTGATTACCATGACATAAGTCGTTTCTCTCCCTAATTGTTAGAATATTATTTATTATACAATAACTAACAAATTATATCAAAAATATATCTTCACTTGATATGTTCTCAGCATTCCTTATCCATCTTGACATGTGGTGGGGCTATTACACATACTGCACTTGTTAACTTTTGATGTAGGTTTCTAATTGTAAATCATAAATAGGGGTATCACATATAATTTCATATTTTACATATTTAATGCAATCAATGAATATTAATTATACATTCAAAAATATTGTCCTCATCAAATGGTATAGCAAATATTATGATGCATGTTAATTATTTTTGCAAGCCATAGTCAACTAAATATAAATCATCAATGACTTTTGAACACAAATTCACTAGCAAATGATAAATGTCTTTATTTGAAACTCATGGCTATAAGTTAATAAATCATGCAATCTTCTAGTGCATTCAAAAATATAGAAGTCAACATGAAGGTAATTGATTCCACAATATTTCACTTCTTCATATAAACATATGAATATTATAAAAAACGGGGTATTCAAATAAAAACACACCTCATGGATATCCTGAATCACGTATTTAACATATTTTTCTTAAAAACATATCCATCCCCCATTCCCAACTTCTATTTCTCATGATAAGATGGGTAAATTAGATTACCTTTTGTCGACGGCGAACTGGACATCATGTAAAAATGTGTGAAATCATGTAAGACTTTTGAAGAATTAGTTTTATTTATAATAGTTGAAAATTGAAATCTCAATCAAAACATTTACTAAAGAAGTTACAAAATTCGAATTTAAGCTTATTTTTACATGTTTTAATCCAAAATTAAATTGTCTTTATTTTCCAAAGTGGGTCAATCTCATCTAAATACTCCACTTTAGGTTTTAATTTCTCTTTTATCTAAAGTTATTTTGGACAAAATATGAATAGATCATTAAGAACAAGTAGTATTCTTCAGAAATATTGTGTTTTTTAGAAATAAAACAAAATCTTATCCTAATAATATACCGAAATACTAAGAAATGTTAGTTCGTGTTTTTTTAGGAAACCACGATTATTATATATGACGATTGAAGAAATTAAATGATTTATCATAGAGTTTCTTTACGAAATAATTTTAAAACCGATCTCAACCATATAGAATCAGATTATGTGTGTTTTAAACAATATAATCAAATTTCAATTTGATCCGATGGTTAGATTGTACACAATTTTCTTTTGAAAAAAACTGAACCGAGGTTTGAGAGCAAAAACACTCATCTGTTTAGAATCTATTATTTGACTCCATGAAACTTAGAATCAGATCTCCAGTGTTCATATTTTAGTTTGACGAGTCTTGAATGTACCGAGCGATCCAACAGTTAAAAAGTTGAAAAATGGATCTGCAATTCTTTTGCGCAATAGGATTTCTTTGCGTACGAAAATTTCTCGATCACTCTCAATTGGTTAGAGACTCATGCTGATAATGTATTGTGTAATAGAGAGAAGAGTGGAAATTGTGTGGAGGAAAATAATGATCTTATTATGAGGACTACAACCTTTTATTTATAGATACAAGATTCAAACTTAAGGTATAATGATCATTGACTATTATATAATTACAACACATCAATAATGTTACACTCTTGTCGTAATCACTTTAAATAATTGATTATTCAAATAAACTAAGATTGAAGCATTAGTAATAAAAAATATAAATCAAAATGTAAATATTTTGAATAATTCATTTATAATATTAGATAAGCTCGAGGTATTTATAATAAAATAATATAACTAAGGTTACGAATTATTAAAGATTAACATATTAAACTTAAGTTATTTCCAAAAAATTCCTCAAATTTCGTGAAGTGTTACTTCTCATCTTTGGTTCATTTTATTCCCGATTAAAATTTGTGTTCCGAGGCCAAATCATACTTGCATTTGTTATTATGCTTCTCTCCTTATGTGCAAGCTCCTATTTGTTCTTCTTCATGTTTCTGCTTCTGTTTCTCATCGTTGTCAAGCAGCCTGTCGCCGTCAACATCAACTATCTATCCCTGCTCGAGTCTAGCTGTCGCTTTCATAAAGAATTAATCACAAGTCTTTCTCTAAAACCTGTGATTCTTATTTCTAAATCTTTCTTAAATTATATATACTTTTAGATTTAGAAATTGGTTTGTTTCTCATTGTGAAAAATCATCAACAAGTTTTAATTGGAGTTGATAATTTGCAGGTTTTTTTAGAGAACATTTGCTTGGTAACTTAGATTCTAATTTCTTTTTCATTTTCTTATTCTCAATTGGAGAAGTACTTTTTTCTTTTTAAACCTATGGTATAAGTTCTAATCCATTTTGATATTTGATTAAGCTGTATTTTTCTTTTCATTAATTTTATCTAACTTCCTGGTTATTTTTTAGATCTATGCTGATTAGCATTATGTTATGAATATTTGAGATTTCTTTTCTTTTCTTTCTTTCTTCTTCTTCTTTTTTTTTTTTTTTGAATTTTTGGATTTGAATCTATAAGTCTTTATAAAGATATAATTGTTATAGGAATTTGTTTGGGATAAGTGTTTTGGCTAATTTCCTCTTGGAAAAAAATTCAAATATGATGATCACATGGGTCATCTACCATATGGTAGAGCCCAAACCTTTCCTAAACCCAAATCCATCCTTGAAATGGTTCTCATATAAAGTGAAAAAGAATCACTCAACAAATTTCATTCCCCTCTTTTTCTTTCTCTCTCCCTGACCTCACCACCTAAATCCCGAGCCTCAGCCATATCGACCCTCCACTATGCTTACTCACTTCTGCCACACCTCAGATATTGATTCAAGACCACCCTTCCGCCTGGAGACTCAACGTCACGCCTCAGTCACCCCTCATAACCTCCATACCACTGCATAAATCCAGTTCATTCGTACTTCCCTTATAATTGATTCATTAATGGAGAACAAGACTTAGAAAAATTAATTATTGGAGTAAGGTAATATTGTTCATTCATATTATGTGTTTTTACTTAACCGCAAATGTACGGTGTAGATGTAGTACACGACGAGCAAAGTCGTATTCCAAAAGGACCAAATTGATTTATAATTTTAATAAATAATATAATATAGATTACTTAACTTTATTTAAACTAATGAAAGGATGAGTTTTGTTGTGTCGTTGAATATAAATTAAATGATTATAAAAACTAATGTCACAATTTCACCAAGATCAATAACAAATAATAAGTAATCGAGATAATTAAATGATAAGAAGATATTCTGGGGTTTCAGAATACAATGAACCCTCAATTCTTATCATATTCCATCAATCAAGTATTAGTGTGATTCAATTTACTATAGGTCAATATTAAGT
Source organism: Phtheirospermum japonicum (assembly GCA_014905375.1). Classification (NCBI taxonomy): domain Eukaryota; kingdom Viridiplantae; phylum Streptophyta; class Magnoliopsida; order Lamiales; family Orobanchaceae; genus Phtheirospermum; species Phtheirospermum japonicum. The sequence continues at coordinate 218,571 of BMAC01000598.1, read as the reverse complement.
ATAGTTTAACCCTTCTATCAAATATAATTAAACTGTGAATTCTAAATGTGAGACACGATGTCAAGATCACACTTAGAACTCCAGGAAACTTTAAAGATTTATAAGAATTCACTTGTAATATCAAACCTCTAGGTTTTATTGATTATAATATTTTATGTTTGAAAGCTTAATTGATAAATCTCATCTCTCAATTGTTGATTCATCAAAACTAGTAGATATAAAAGGTTGTCAATCAATTATAACTATGAAGAATAATAGATCAAACATAGAAATAGCAAACGTATCATACTCGATTGAAAGAATGATTAAAACATCAATCATTCATTATTTCTAAACCCCATAATATAAAAGAATTAATCCGACATAATCAAATGATTATCTAATAATTCATCGAACACATGGTGTTCGTAAGAAAATTCAAGAAAAGATAAAAATATATGGATTATGGTGGATCCTTCGATTTCTTGTGTTCCTTATCCTTCTCTTCCGAATCCTCTCAAAACCTTTAAGAATTACTCATTATGAACTAATATAGAACCCCGATTGTTTCTGATGGCGAATGATTTGTTTAGACATCTTCTTGGCCTTCTTTTATAAGTCAAAACATGAATCTTTAGCCTTTAACACTTATTTATAATGTTTTTTGGGCCATTTGCGATCTGATTTACGACCGCGAATGGAGTGCACTAGTGGACCAAGTCACAGCCGAGAGTGGGTTGTTTGGATCTCTTGACTCACTGGGCATGCTCAATCTTGACCCAATGAACTCTTCACTTCATTATCTTTAGTCCAATTCTTATCTTTCACTCTGTTATTCTTCTTAAAGTTCAATCTATCCAATATAAATCCGAAAATCCCACAAAAATTATATAAAGATCTCACACACGTAATAACATCTAAATAATAAAAATTGAAATAAAAAGATATTAAAAACACACAAACAATAGCTGAAACCTAATCACATAAGTCTCAATATGTTCATAAAGTTCATGTTTATCACTTCTTTCAAGAACCTTTCATAGTTCGGCATCTGTAATAACACATCAACAAATGGAATATTAATGTGGATTTTCTAAAAATATCAATATATATTTAAAAAATTTCATCCACTTTTTTGTTTTTTAAAGTTTGCGGAAACGGTAAAGAATTAGAAGAAGTAAATGAAGTAGGGATCGATTTTGGATTCTTAGTCCCTTTTTCGTTCTCTACTTCATTATCTTTCTCCTCGGTCTCTTTCTCCACTTCCTTTGTATCTCATTTGGGTTCAAGCCTTTTCATCTTTGGACCTTAATATTCCATTCTCCTCATCAAATGAACTCCATTGCATTGTTTTTTAGGGTTTACTTCTGTATTGCTCGGATATTGCCACTTCTTGTGTTGGTTTCTGATAATCGTAGCCAACTAAGAGATTTGCGTTTCTAGAGATTTCATGTGGGCCCTAACTGAACCACTTATTTGAGATAAGCACACTTTGATTCTATATATTCTTGCCCCGACTTTCTCAAATGGGTATTTTGTTTCACACATAAAGTTTTGAACATCTTTTCCATGCTCAACTCTTTGATCACCCTATTATTAACTGAAGATCCTGACAGTGGTTGGAGTGCATTTTTAAGATTGACATTTGAGGTGTTCAGATGATTCCTCATCATGGATGGTATTGGTTGCCACCTTGATTATGTTTGTAGTTATTGCTGAAGTTTTGATTCACAAAATTTACATCTTCAATAGATTCATGCATGGCAACTCCACTTGCTTGGTCCATTGAAATTTCCGAGTTTGATGACATCAACATCTCGAATTAAATATTTATAGCCCCCAATTGTTGAGTCATAGTGGTTATTACCTCATTCTCATTCACCATGATAATGTCTTTCAATATCGAATGCTCTTTCGGCCATTGGTAACTATCGGACACTATTTCCTTCAGTATATTAGTTGTGTCGATGGTACTCTTTTTCAAAAAGGCTCCTCCCAATGAAGCATCCACCATCATCTTTGATTTCCCAATCAAACTATTATAGAAGTAGCAAACTTATTGATCTTCGGAAAGCCATGTTGAGGACACTTACTCAAAGGCTCTCTAAATCTTGTTGGTAAAACTAGGTAATCTCGCTCTTTATTTTCTTACTTGGGGAAGAATTTGAGTAGAAACTTCTGACACATCTCATCCCATTTGTCAACATATACAAAGCTTAGAGTATTGTACCAAACTTCGCATTATCTCTTAATGAGAAAGTAAATATGTGTAGTTTAATAGCATCATCCGTAAGACCTTTCATCTTGCTAGTTCCGCATGTCTCAAGAAAATGTTCTAAATACGCGTTTGGATCGTTGGTGGCTCTTCACCGAATTAGTTCATTTGAACCATGACAATTAATCTTCTCTTCAACACGAAGTTATTTTCCAAAATTGTTGGCCTGTTTGCTCCTCCGTGTGCCCTATTAGCGTCGGGTTGGAACACGACTCGAATATCTAGTTGTGCATTTTGTTGGGGTGTTGCTTTTTATTTAAATTGTGCTTGCAACGCATGGATTTTCTATTGGAGTTAGTTGACTTGTTCTTCCAAGTTGACACAAATTTCAGCCACCTTTCCTCTAACTCTCTTAAACTTGTTTCATCCACAAGTCACTTTGATCTCTGGATCAATCTGTTCTAAAGGTGACCTTTTAGAACTTGTGCGTATATACTACCTGAAAACTAATAAATTCAAACTCCTATATAAACACAAAGTATAACCAATGTTTAAATTAAAACTAATTTACAAATTATATTGTCATCAATTATATTCAATTGATCCCTAACAATGGCGCCAAAAACTTGTTCACTATTTTATTTGTGTGTATGGTGTAAATGTTGTATACGACAAACAAGGTCATATTCCAAAGGGACCAGATTGATTTAAAATTTAATAAGTAATATAATATAAACAATTTAGCTTAATCTAACTAATAGAAAAGATAAGTTTTGTTGTGTCGGTATCGGTGTCGAACATAAAATAAATATAAAAGCTACTATCATAACACGAGATCAATATCAAATAGCAAGTAATTGAGATACTCAAATGATAAGAAGATATCTCGTTTTTTTTATTATAATGAACTCTCAATGGTTATAATTTTCCAACAATCAAGTATTGTTGTAATTCAATTTACTATAAGTTAGTCACAAGTATAGTTTAACCCTTATCGTTACGAAAAAATTGCTTTTTCCATCGATTCTTTTTGTCCATTTACATCAGTTCTTAAATCAATGTAGTATTAAGTGTAGTAAAAATTCTGGATGATTTACATCAGTTGTAGAACCGATGTAATAAGATTTTTATTACATCGACATGAATCCCCCAAATATAAAAAGTATTTTTGAATGTCAAACACCCGACGTACCGTAGGTACATTTATATCGGTCAACTATAAAGTGATGTAAAATGTGTACACACTTACATCGATCTTTAAAAAATCGATGTAAAAGATCATTATTTAACATTGGTTATTAGCATAATTGATGCGCAATTAATTTCTTTTTTTGAATTTGTCTTAGGCGGATCCCAACCTGAAAATAACGAAGCAATTAATTAACAATTCACCCAAAAATTTATCTAGCAAAACAACAAGTACATAATTTATCCAATAATCCATCCAGCCAAACTATAAATTAACAACTCAAACAAGACTATAAAGTAACAATATCAAACCAAACTATAATTTCAATAATGAAACATGTACGACTTTGCACAAATTAACAGTTTAACTACATCCAAGCCACATATTAAATCTAGAAGACAAATACCAGCATAGTTATTAGGCTTTTAAATTTTAATGTTAAAATAACACATGCTTCTAATATTCTGATAATCCATTCTTTATTTCAAAAGAATATCTTGCCCATCGATTCTTAATGTGTCATCTTCCTTGGCGATGCGGGCTTGCTCAGTGTTGATGACCTCCATGATAACGACTCCTTAGAGCATTTGGGAGAGGCCAACCTTTTGCAATTATCAACTAAGATCAAGAAAAATACTAAAAAACTGAAGTGATACTAGTGCAGAAATTGCATTTTAGAACAAAACATCCTAGTGCATTCAGAAGGGTATTTAAAATACTGTTCTGAATTAAGCTTTTTAGAAAAGTATTTGAAATTACCATTCTGTATTGATGATTTTCCAGAACAGTTTTACAATATCCTTCTGGAAAGTATACATTCCAGAACGGTAATGGAAAAATCGTTCTGGATTATGAGTCGATCCAGAATGGTATTCGAATAACATTTTGGAATGTGTACATTCCAGAACTGTATTACAATACCATTCTGAAATATGTACATTCCAGAACGTTATTTTAATAACGTTCTAGAATGTACGTCAATCCAGAACGATATTAATAAAATCGTTCTCGAAAGCTTTTCCAATTAAATAGCGCGTTAATAAGAAAATTTTGCCGCCCATATTTTTCCTTTCCAAAATGGTATTGTTAAAACCGTTCTGGATGTACTATTTGATACAGAACGGTAAGATAAAATACCATTCTTTAAAGTTTTTACGAATTAAAAACCGCCAAATGAAAACAAAAATTACAGCCTGAAATTGGCCACGCCTTTACAAACCCTACCCACCCCGACCACCCACAACCCCAATGCCGCCCCCGCGACTTTTCTGCCACAAACTCCAACACCACCACCTCCGCTGCCTCCGCCGCCGCCACCACGGCTACCAAGATTAGAAAAGAGAGGGAAAAGGAGAAAGAGAGAAGCTTCGCGAACGGCACCGGAGAGACATCACCAGCCGAATGCTTGTCGGTCTCTGCCAGTACGACAACTTCGCTCTTCAGATAATCCTCTCCTGCTCCGACACCGCCGTCGCCGCTTCAGCAGCCTCCGATCGTTTATTTCAATTCTATTAAATAAAATAATGTTTCCAATGTGGTGAGTTATTTTGCCAATTGAGACGATTTGGATTTTACTTTAATGTTGGGAAACTCTGATTGTTTTAGGGTCAAATATACCTAGTCCCTTAAATTTGTGCTCTTTTTTCTTTGTGTTTTACTTAAATTCTTGTATTTTAAGTTGAAAAACGCCCCAATCGATATATCTGAGATGTTTAAACCTACATTTCCCTCTAAAAAAACATTTAGCCCTAATGAAATATTTGTTTGTTTTGTTGAAATATACTTGCTTAAATGTTTTTCTTTAAACGCTTACAAATAATTTACATGTTTTTTCATTGTTGCTGTTATATCAAGCAGAGGGCACATCCAGTTGTTCGATAGAAAGCCTACTATATTCGAGTTCTTTAAAGAATTGCTCGATGAGATCATCAGTTGACTGCCAGCCCTCATCTCTCAGAGTTGATGAAAATCTATCACCTGCATCTCTTGATTTGGTTGTTGCAGAGAGGGATGCAAAACTTGATAGATATTGGAGTCCCGCTGCTATCAACTCCCTTGACTGTCTTGATAGATATTTGTTTCTTGATATTTTGTAATATCTAATTTCAGTTCAAGGTGAAACTCGAGTTGCATTACGGTGAAGAGGATTGCCCAATTTCAGTTGCCGATGGCTTTCCCAAGTATGACGAACTTCATTTTGAGATCGAGTTAATTGATTTCTCTAAAGTCAGGACAAGAATGTTTGAATTTTGTTATTCTAATGGATTAACTGTTAATTATCTTTAATCAAAATCTTGCCTATATTTGGTATATTTAATCCTTTTATGCCATTCATCACAGAAAAACTGTGGCAGAGGCTTTCTTGTAAGAAGGATTACGAGAGGAAAGAGTCACTTGTCATATGTGAATATCCGTTATCTGTAAAGGTAAAAATAAAAGATAGTAATAAAAAAATCTCGTGAATAATCAAAATTTCTTCAATGCACTCAATCTTTTTGGCAGAGTTGGTCGAATGATGATGCAAAATTGGAGATGGATGCGATAGTCAGATCGGTGAGGTCAGTGTTGCCCCGAAGTGAGAGACATGAAAGGCGAGTGCAAAATATTTATTTATAGCCTAGTTATTAGTTAATCTAATGCAAAAACATGAAAACACTTATTAACAATGACATGTATGTCCTTTTTTAGGCAAGCTGCTAATTTTGTTCGTTGCAGTAGAAAAGATCCGCATGAACTTGAGATTGACACTCTTGCAACACTATCATCTCTAGATGTATGTGAAATCAAGTTGTTTCATTCATATCTATTTTTGGTTGTCTATTTTTTATTTTTGATTTTATTATTATTATTTTTAGGTCTTAAGCAAGAGTGAAGATGCTCCGGTCGACGTGGTCAATAAATCCCTTTCAGTTTTCCTGAAACAGCGAGGGACCATTAATGTCGAAACTTGACTTGAAAAGCTCAGGGAAAAAATGGAGGAGATACATAAGTAAGAAGCATATAATAGTTGTTTGATGTGTTTTAACCAACTATCCGAGTCAATTTATACAAAAATAATTGTTGTTTATTTTGTTTGCTGGGTTAATTAATTTTGTTTTTCTCTTGTAGACAATATTATTTCGACCGGAAATAGTGAACCACCTGGATAAGACCTGGGAACCCGCAAGCTTCCGAAGCCTACACCACAAACAAAGGTTAGAAAGGACCACCGGTGGTTTTTCGGTGGAAACCTCTCCGATGCTTAAGTTAGTAAGCAATGAGGTGTTTTCCAGAAAAAATAAGAAGGAATGCTTGTAACAACATACCTCTCCCCGCCTCCAGGCTGGGATATTTATAACTTATCCTAGTGGGGACCCCAGTCGGGATCCCAGGAACACGCGCCGCAAATCACGAGCCGTTTGCGCAACCAATTCTGACAAGTGGTCCCACTTGTCTCCTTATTCAGAGCCTGGCAAACAGGTCTTCCTCCTCTCTTGTCTGGTAGAGCATTCATCCAGCTCAGGAAGAAGGAAGAGCTGATTCCTTCTTTCCACTTATCCRATTTTCCAACAGGTCTGGTCGGACTTTTACCCAAACGAAAAAGCTGCCTTTGTTTCTCTTCATATTAACTCCCAGTCTTCCAAGTCAGATCTACCCCAAATGAGGTCTGATTAACCGGCTGCCCCATCAACTCCTCCCCCCTACGGTTATTTGGGGCAGAGCTGATGTATTCCAAGGGTGTTCGTCAGAGATGGGGGCCCACAGGTCTATCCCTGCTTTGCGCGGATCCCAAGAGATCCTCCTCAGAACCTAATCATATGGCTAATGATGCCAGTTTGTTTTCCCAAGGCCTTTATCCTTACACCTAGCGCCGCCACGTCAGCCCTATTCTAGAGCGGGTGGCGTTCCAGCTCACCGCCTAGGGCACTGTTCCTCTGCCACTCATTAAATGCAAAGATCTTTTCAAATCCCGCTTTAATCGATTACTACTTTTCGAATTCTCTTATTTCCTTTTATTCCCGCCGATCCCTCATTTTGCATTTTTCAACTTCCCTAAATTTCTCAAACCTCCCTCCTCTCTCAGAATTTCCGGTGATCTTCCTCAATACAAATTTCTCAATATAACCTTTCCGGCAACCTTTCACAGGCCAGGTACTTTTCTTAGCCCCTGATCTTATTTTAATTTCTTTTTTTAAATGGCGTCGTCTTCTAGTGTTTCTCCTCATAACGTCTCCTCGCCGCCGGCTGCTTCTGCGGCGGCGACACTACCTCCCCTTGCCCACCGAATCCTCCGGGGGGAATTCCGATTCCCTATCTATTTCTTCTTCAGAGGCCGCGGCGGTGGCTGCCCTCTCTTCTTCCTCTGGGGGCCTAGAGTATCCTCCGGCAGCCACCGACCACCCTAAAGTCACCCTCTATACTGAGTAAAAGGACCGTAGAGGAAATCCGTCACAAACATAAAATCGCCGATCCCTTTGATGTTTACTGCCCTCCGGCAGGTATATTGGCCTGTCAGTCACCCACCGGATGGTTGACCTTTTATCAAGACCAGTTCCAGGCAGGCCTACATCTCCCTGTACATCCCTTGATGCTGGAAATAGCCAAGATATATCAAATTCCCGTCTTCCAATTTACCCCTAATTCCTTTCGCATCATGGTTTGCTACAGTTTGGCCATGCGCTATGCGGGCCTGGATCCCTCCGCCCATACTTTCTTCCAACTTTTCCAAGCGAAGAGTTCTTTTCCGGGTTGTTTTTACTTGACGGC
>BMAC01000598.1:173693-190884 GCA_014905375.1 Phtheirospermum japonicum | reverse complement strand
GGGGATATGAAACAACTTTTTACAGACTAAATTATACGTCAAATTATGTTTAACTTGTTATTATCACATGACAATAGTTTTTCTCCCATTTAGTTAGTTGCGAAACAATCATATTAGTCACTTTTATTACAAATCATTGAGCCCAGCTCTTTGTTTAGACTTTGTATTCAAAGACAAAGTGAAGATCTTATAATAAATTTAGGCTTTTCTAATTATCGGTATCCGTTGTACTTGATTGTCAACATGTACCTCAAAGTTTGTCATTAGATTATGTTATAATTAAGTCACATCAATCTGTTCGAGTACAACTTAAGTACAACCAAATGATCTAGTTGTACTTTAGTCGTACTTTGTTATATGTTTTATTTTAGATATATTTTATATCAAAATAATTATACAATTATCAAATAAACCTTTAACCAATAAAAATATAATACTTGTAGTATAAATTTGAAAAATTATATAAAATCAATTAAAGAAATACATATTGTATTTATATTATAAATATATATTAATTAAATTAAAATTAAAGAAGTCACAAAAACCATATATATTATAAATAATATAAAATAAATCCTAAAATAACTTAAAATTGAATTACAATATTATAAATTCTAAATAATTATTTATTAATAAGAAAAAACAAAGAAATATTATAAAATAATAAAATAAATCATAAAAGTTTATGAATTATGCTAAATATATATAAGAAATATATTTTATATACAAATATTTATCAAATAATTTAATAATATACAAATTACGAAGATCGTAATAGTTTAAATAATATAATATAAATCTTATTTCACAATAATTCTATAGAATAAAATTAAAAATAATTTCAATTCTGAATAATCATTTACTAAGTCCTAAATCTAACAAAATGCACTTAAAAAGCTATAAATAATAAGATAATCAAAAAAATATGAATTTAGTAAAATAAATATAATACATATGTTTTGATTCTAAATAGTTCTTAATAATTTCTAAAATGAAATAAAATATAAATATAAATATTATAATATAATATAATAATATAAATATGAAATTATTTTGAGACCAGATAAAAATATAATAAAATTATCATTAATTTATAAATATTTATTTAATGACGTTGAAAGAATAAATTGGCGATAGTTATAAAGTAAATAAAATAAATATATAAAAGTTAATTTTAAATAGTTTTTTTATCTATTGAAAGTTGATAATAAAACAATAACAAAGATCAAGAAGTTATAAAATAAAATAAAATAATTTTAAATATTTTAAAACAGAAAGTAATATACTTAATTAATGTAGTATTATAAAAATCATCTCCTAAGTCTAGAAGAAAAAAAAAATATTGTAAAAACATATAAAATACTAAGAAAATGAAAAAAGAAATACCAAATAAATGAGGCATCGTATTAAAATTTTAATTGAGGGCGTTTGTGTTCTATTTTATTATAGTTATTGTTTTAAAATTAGTGCGGTAATTGACTCGGTATACCCTCTGAGTAATTTAACAACCAAGTCATCGAGTCGGTTGATGAACTCGATAAATAAACTAAAACTTATATATAGATTTAAGTTATACGAAAGTAATTATATAACCAACAGTAATAAATCATTTATGTGTGGATTTCTAATGTTAAAAATACTTAAAGATATAATAATTAGTCACAAATTATTATATACAAATGTTCATAAATAATTACTTAGTTAAAAGTTTTAAAATAATGTATCGAATTCTTATGTTATACGATTATATAATCAATTTTTTTTTCTACCCACATATAATTTTGATTTAATTTTAATCAAATAATTATAATTATTTAAAATCATTTACCTTTCACTTATGTTCATAATATAAATTTTTTATTTTTCTAGGAAAACGAAAAAAAAAAGGGTCATTGTCAAGTTTGTGACACGTTCAGGGTCAAAGTTTGGGTCATCCGAGTTTTACTTGAGTCACATATAAAAAATCGAAAGATATGACGCAATTAGGTTTGTCCTCGTATCACCTTGTCTGGTCAACAAATAAAATTATGGAAGAAAAGACAAATTCTTGTTACCGACTATAAGTATTTTCTTTTTTTTTTTTTTTTGTCTTCGTTGCATCAATTTCTGGTTGTACTCATACTATCTTTTTTTTTTTTTTTGATAACAAATTATTAAATAATTTTTTAAAACAAATTATGAATTTCTATATTTTCTTTTTTCATTTTATTTTTTTTTTCAAATTTTTTATATTATATTATATTTCTTGTAGTTTTTTATTTTTTTTAATTTTATACTTAGTTAATAATTTTCTATAATTTAATGGTACTTTTTGTAGCTATGAACACATATTTAATTTTATAATATTAGCAACCTTTTGGTTTGTTTTCTATTTTTTTTGTATTTATTAAATAAATATTTTTAATTTAATTATAAGTTCTTATATTTTATTTATAATAAAAATAAACTTATTTGATATCGTTTGACATATTTATACTTTGATTTACTTTTTCAGGTTTTGCAAATTTATAAACTAATTATTTAGATTTATTTATAGATTATATAATTTATATGTATATTTTATTTTTCAGATTTCGTATACACACACACAATATTTTTGTAGTTGATATTATTATTTTTCTATTTTATGTTATATTTTATCGATTCTCTTTTTTATTTTTAGATCTATTTAATAATTTTATAGAATCTACTTATGAATTTTTTGAGTTAACTTAACTTATTTTATGAGTTTTCTCTTTAATTTTATATGATTATTGAGTTTTCATTTTTTTTGTCATATTTATTAAATAAATATTTATAGTTTGATTATAAGTTCTTATATTTTTATCTATATGACTTTATTAATATTTTTAATTTTATTTTATAGCAATTGAAAATATTTATGATTTACTTTTGCTTTTTTGGGTTTTTAAAATTTATTAATTAATTCTTTACATATATTTATATATTTATTTTAAAAATATTTTATATTTTATATTTTCTTCAAAAAAATCTATATTATTTTTATTTTCCTCATAATTTATTTATAAGTATACATAATTCTTCTATATATTTAATATTTTTTTTACATAAATCATAATCTCCAAAAGAATATTTACACAAATAATTATATAAATAATAAATATGTAAACTACAAATAGTAAATAAAATGGGCGGGAAAACTTTAAGAAATATTTCTAAAAATACTAATTTTTTTTATATATCTATAGATTCTTGTTATTCTATTTTAATCATAGATACCAAGGAGAAACTAACAATTTGGCGCTAAACAGCTTCAAGCCCTTTGCTTGCCACCATTTCCTTAAACCTCTGTTCCATACATTTCTTGTAGTGTTCCTTTGTCAGCCTCTCAACCCTGTCCATAAACTTTGGCGCAATCCTATGATCCATCAGCAGCAACACCACAAAATTCGGCCTTTTTTTTTCTTGTCTTTTTTAATAGTGAAATAGGTAATCGGATTATGCGAGTTCTCACTAACTCTTAAATAATAATTAAATTTAAAAAAAAAAGACTACCTCAAAGAAACCCCAATTTTCACAAGCATCTTTGATAGTCTCCATTGTTGCAGACCTTTCTTCTCCATTGAGTTTCTCCATGGTGACGCGCTTCCTCTAATTCAAGTTGTTTCCTGTGATCCTCTATTGATTTAAATGGCAGCGCAATCCTTGTTGTCAGTAATAACTTGTATGAACGTTGTATGAACGTTGATGTCAGTAATAATATTGAAATATTTTTACTAACATATATCCAGAATGATAAACAAGAATGATTTTTGCCTGTGAGATAAAATAACTCACAAAACTCGACCGTAGGCCAAAAATTATATTACTAGAAATGTTTACAGATCCAACAAACGGAATTCTAGTAACATTACAAAAAGATAAAAAAATTAAATTGCTCCTAAAAGTTCTTCTCGTTCGAACAAGTTGAACTTAAAGAATAAACATAAAACGGAGCAAGAATTCTGTAGTGGTGTTTCTGTTTTTCTCGTCCTTGTTGTCGTCTTTCTTCAAATGAAAATGTCAAGTACTTATAGTTCAACTTCCTTGAAGGAGTCCTTATTCCACATAACAAGGTCTTGATAATTATCTCTTAAGATATTTAAGAGATAAGGACTCCTTTACCTACTGATCCGACCTAGATAGACCTGATCTTAAGGAAGACCTGGTTGGGATGACCCGAGTTGTCTCTCCACGCCTTAAAGGATAATAATAGTCAGATCTGGCTTACCCTCTCTTGGCCTCATTTGGCAACGTAACAGACATCCCTCTGGTGCGACATGGGAGGGAAGAAAGGTTCAAAGGCGAGGAATCTCACCTTGATGCCAACCTGACCTGACCCGGATTCCAGATCTAAGATTGGTCTTCATGAAGGACAAATCAGGATTTTAGCAAGAAATCAGGCGGGGATTTGATCCGGGACTTAAGTTGATCAGCTCTGTTCTAGAGAGAACCTGAGATAGCTCTCCTAGAGAAAGGTAGAGAAGTATGTTGAGATGAGAAACGAATTACCTCCAGACCAGGCTTATCCTGATCTGGCACAAATTCTCTATGAGACAGTTGTGGGAAAAAAAGAATTAGGGAAGATCGGGCACACTGTTCTCCCCTAAGGTGACAAGGGGGACCACTTGTCACGATTAGTTGCACAATGGCCCAAGATTCGCGACCTTTATTTTCGAGATTCCGGATGGGGCCCCTGCTGGGAAAACTATAAATACCTCAGCTTCAAGGCTGGGAGAGGTATGTCATTCTTAGCGCATTACTTTTCTTTCTCACGAAAACGCTCCACACGCTTTCTGACTTAAGCATCGGAGAGGTTTCCATCGGAAAATATCTGGTGGTCCTTTTCTGACGTGTTTGTGTGTGCAGGTCGGGGTGAAAGCACAGGTTTCAGGCATGGTCATACTTTTTGGGTGAACAATTGGCGCCGTCTGTGGGAAGTTGAGTTAAGACGTGAGTTACATATGGCTTCAGATGGTTTATGACGAAATCTGGTGGGGGAGTTGGGCGGCACGCCAAGCTCCGCCGCACCACGGGGCATGCCGCGGTCGACAGGGCCATCGACGATGAGGCCGGAGGGGGCGGAGCCATCAGTAGCAACCGGATCTGGCACCGTACCACCCCTCTCTGACGGAACAACGCCAGTCAGCGGCGGGTTACTGAATGAAAATTTCCTCAGACAGCTGTCTGAGCTCATCGGAAAAGCCGTGGAAGTGGCCGTGCAAAGGAAGTTTGCGGAGATCTCGATGCCGCCATCCAACACACCACCAGCTCGGACAGTTCCGCTAGCGGAAACGGAACCGTTGTGTGGCCAGCGCGCAGAGCGCACCCCCCTCCAAGACAGAGAAGAGCACTTCTCTACCTCTGAAAGTGAAACATCGAGTCAGGCTAATCCAGGCCTGGCCGAGCAGATGCAAAGCTTGCAGAAAGAAGTAAGGGGATTCAAGAAGAAGATGGCGAGCGTTGATACGGTCCCAGCACGGAGAGTCACACCGTTTACTGAGGAGGTCATGCGTGAGAACGTGCCGGCCTTGTATAGATCTCTGGGTTTCGAGTATTGTGGGACAACTGACCTATGGGATCATCTGAGCCGTTTTGAGATTGCAGTAGCTGTGCACAAGTTCTCGGACGCGGTCATGTGCCGGGTCTTCCCAATGACCTTCGCTAAGTCAGCCCATCTCTGGTTTAGTCAGCTGCCGCCGCGCTCTATCAGTAACTTCGATGATTTCAGCTCGACTTTCCTGCATCAGTTCACCTGCTGCAGGAAATACCAGAAGATGCCGCTCGAGCTATTCAGTCTGAAGCAGAAAGAGAACGAGAGCCTGCGTGCTTATATAAATCAGTTTACAAATGCGAAACTAGAAGTGCCTTCGGCATCGGAAGAGCTCTGGTTAATGCGTTAGCACAGGGGCTCAAGAGAGGAGAATTTTTCTAGTCGCTGGTTGTAAAGCCAGCATTGAAGTTTGGAGAACTCTTAGTAAGGGCAGAGAAGTACATTCATTAGGAAGAGGCCTTAAAAATCAAGGAGGAAGGAGAGAAGAAGAGAGAGAGGTATGATAGAGAGGAGAGACCGTCAATAAAGAGATCCAGGCCAGACCTGGCTGGAGGACGACCCCGCTTTGACAATTATACGCCCCTGGAAACTCCTCAGGGGGAGATCTTGCAGGCAATCGAGAGACATCCTGCTCTCAAATGGCCCAAAACCTATTCTCAGAAACCAAGAAAAGAGAGGTCTGGCCAATTTTGTAGATATCATAACGAGTATGGGCACGACACAGACCAGTGTACCCATCTGAAAGATGAATTGGAGATAATGGTGCAAGATGGGCACCTCAAAGAATTCGTGCGGATGAGAAGGGAAGAACCCAGGCCTGGCTCTTACACAAAAGGTCGACCTCAGGAAAACAGGCGTGGTTCAGATAACTGCAGTGCGGGGCGAAGGAGTGATCAGGCGCAGGAGGTTCGGGGAGAGATCTTCATGATTACAGGGGTGAATGGGATGAACATTCCAGACGAACCCAGAATAGCTATGTACGTGCTGCGAAGGACCTGACTAGAAAGGGGAAAGAGATCGGACAAATGGCCCCAAGCCCGAATGTTTGTTTTGGTTCAAAAGATGAGTATGGGATTCTAGCCCCCCATATGGATGCCTTAGTCATAACAGCTACCATTGCTAACTACAATGTTCGGCGAATCTTCGTGGACACGGGAAGTTCATCAGACATCATGTTTTATGACTGCTTCAGAAAGATGAACTTGGATGTAGAGTTGTAAGAGGTCACGACCTCTCTTGTGGGATTTGCTGGGGGAGCATTGAAACCCCTAGGCGCGGTAAACCTCTTGGTAACGTTAGGGGAAGAACCGTTCAGACACACCAGGACGATTCGATTCTTGGTGGTGGACGCAGCTTCCTCCTATAACGTTATGTTAGGGAGACCGTCCCTAAGCAAACTCCAGGCGGTAATCTCGGTCTACCACGTGAAATTGAAATTCCCAGCTCAGGATGGAGTGGGTGAGGTTCGAGGAGACCAATACACTTTGCGCTAGAATTATGTAGAGAACATCCGACGAAATGTGGAGGAGAGACAGGCCAAAAGAGCCCGAACAGGAGAGGACCGACCTGGGTAGGTTCCGAGAGAAGAGAATTTGATGACTGTGGAGGTGGTTCCGGGAGACGACAGTCGAGTCCTTCGCGTTGGGATGCCCTCAGCCCAGAAGTATTGGTAGATTTGGTGTACCTGCTACGAAGTAGTGTGGACATTTTTGCCTGGTCCCCCAGGACCTCGTCGGCATAGATCCAGAGGTGGCTGAACACCACCTCAACATCAGCTCGATAATAAATCCAGTAAAACATAGAAAGCGCAATTTTGGGCCCGAGAAAGAAGTTATTATTGAAGCAGAGGTAGATAAACTTTTGAAGGCTGGGCATGTAGAGGAAATACAATTCCCCGAATGGCTCTCCAACGCGGTCGTGGTGCCAAAAACAGAGGAGGACCGGTGAATGTGCATAGATTTTCGTGACCTTAACAAGGTCTGCCCTAAGGATCATTATCCGCTGCCAAGGATAGACCAGCTGGTTGATTCCACTTCAGGTTGCGAGCTCCTAAGCACGATGGATGATTCGCAGGGATATCACCAAATCCGGTTGGCCAAGGAAGACCAGAAGCGCGTCAGTTTTATAACCCCGAAAGGGACTTATTGCTATGTGGTCATGCCGTTCGGGCTTAAGAACGCGGGCGCCACATACTAACGGTTGGTGGACAAGATGTTCAAAAATCAGCTCGGGCGAAACATGGAAGTCTATGTAGACGACATGTTGGTCAAAAGCGTGAAGGCGTCCTCCCACGTGGATGACCTGAGGGAAACCTTTGATACCCCGAGGAAATAAAGGATGAGGCTCAACCCCAAGAAGTGCATGTTTGGGGTAAGAGCTGGAAAGTTCCTAGGCTATATGGTCACGGAGAAGGGCATCGAAGCAAACCCGAAAAAGGTCAAGGCTGTCATGGACATGCAACCTCCGAAAAATGTTTAAGAGATGCAATGCTTGGCTGGACGAATAGCAGCCTTGAGCAGGTTTGTCTCGCATTCGACTGAGAAGAGTCTGCCATTTTTTCAAGCTTTACGAAAGAAAGCTCGGTTCAAATGGGACGACAAATGCCAGGACGCATTTCAAAAGCTGAAGGAGTATTTAGCTGGCATTTCCTTGCTTACAAAACCTGTGCAAGGAGAACCTTTGATCTTGTATTTATCTGTGGGGAAGCAAGCGGTTAGCACGGTCTTGATCAAGGAGGAAGGAAAGGTGCAAAAACCAGTATACTACTAGAGCAAGGTCTTGCACGAAGCGGAACTGCGTTACGTAGAATTGGAGCGAGCCATGCTAGCTCTGGTTGGGACAGCCCGCAAGCTCCACCCTTATTTCCTTTCACACAGCGTTGTGGTCCGGATTAATCTACCTCTGAAGGCAGTCGTGGATAAACCAGAAGCCTCGGGATGCCTAGTGAAATGGATAATTGAACTCAGTGAGTTCGACATCAGTTTTGAGATGCGAACGACGATTAAGGCTCAGGCATTGGTGGATTTCATGCAGAAAATGACCAACCCTTCCAAAGGGACGAAGGAATGGACGATTTACACTGATGGTTCTGTTAGCAACCTCGGTTGTGGTGCAGGAGTAGTGCTGACAGATCCGGAGGGGATCACTACAGAGTACGCTGTACGCATGAATTACCCCCTCTCCAATAATGCTGCAGAATACGAGGCCTTTCTGAGAGGGGTACGTATGGCAAAAGACCTGGGCGCGGATCGGGTATGAGCAATGGCGGACTCGCAGCTGATATGTAAACAAATAAATGGGAAATTTGAGGCCAGAGAAGAACACCTGCAAAAATATTTAACCCAATTTCACGAGTTAGAAAAGGGCATGAGCTCATTGACAATCCACCAAATCCCCAGGGAAGAAAACGGGCGAGCTGATTACCTTGCCAAGGTGGCCAGTTCAGCCATAGACTACCAGGAAAGAATAATCACCCTACTGATGGCATATCAGGAGTTCGGGGAAGAGGAGGTGCATGCTGTAAAGGAAGGTGAACAGGACTGGCGCCACCTTATCAAAAGATATATGGACAAAGGGGAACTACGAAGTAGTAAAGGAGAGGCAAATAATCTGCGGATCAGGTTGGCCAGGTTTTGCATCATAAAGGGAGAGATGTTCAGAAGGGGGTATGGGCAGCCTCTTTTAAAGTGCGTAAGCCAGCAAGAGGGTGCTCACCTTCTAAAAGAGATACACGAGTGGTGCTGTGGTAATCATATGGGAGCGAGGGCCTGGGATTGTAAGATAATGCGAGCTGGCTACTTCTGGACATCACTATGGAAAGAGGCCGAGGACTTTGTCAAACGATGTGAGAGATGCCAAAAGATGTCCCCTTTGACTCACCAGCCTGCAGAATAGCTCATGACGATGAGCTCTCCCTGCCCTTTTGCAAAGTGGGGGATAGATTTGGTCGGACCATTCCCAATGGCTCCAGCCCAGAAGAAATTTTTGATCGTGGCCATTGATTACTTTAACAAGTGGGTGGAAGTTGAGGCTCTAGCAAAAGTTACTGAGCAAGCAGTTATGGGCTTATATTGGAAAAACATATTGTGCCGGTTCGGCATTCCAAGGGTCATGGTCTCGGACAATGGCACCCAATTTATGGGAGCCAAAATTAGAGATTGGTGCGCCAAAATGAAAATTCAGCAACACTTCACATCTATTTACCACCCGCAAGCAAATGGAAAAGTTGAGGTGACCAACCGCATACTTGTCCAGGGAATCAAGTCACGCTTAGAAAGATCAGGGGGTAAATGGGTGGAGGAGTTGAGCTCGGTTCTCTGGGCCTACCGTACTAATCCTAAAGAGAACACAGGCGGAAACCCCTTCAGCTTGGTCTATGGCATGGACGCATCATCCTTGCAGAGATCATCCTTGAAACCCACTGAGTACAAAACTTCAACGCGGACCAAAATAAGGCGCTAGTGCAGGATGCGCTGGACTTAATTGAAGAAAAAAGAGTACGAGCTGTGGTCAAGATGGAGCATGTGCGAGGACGGGTTCGGGCAGCATATAATAAAGCGGTCCGAAGGAGATATTTTTGAGTGGGAGACTTAGTTTTGCGCAGGGCTGATCTGGGAAGGACAACGGGGAAGCTGGATGCCACCTGGAAAGGGCCTTTTCGGATCACAAAGGTCTTGGCCGGCGGTGCTTATAGGCTGGAGGAGATGGATGGGGACGAGATACCCCGGGCATGGAATACATCGAATTTACGTAAATTTTATGTGTAATATGATTTTGTAGGGCTTATTTATATATTAATGATGCAGGTTGTTCTTATTTAAACTAATTGTTCTATCACAAGCCAGGATTGGTTATGGGCGGGTGCCCTATTTTCCTGATCTGATTGTCAGTTTAAGCCAGGATTGGCCAAGGACGGATGCCCCATTTTCCTGACCTGGTTGTCAGTTTAAGCCAGGATTGGCTAAGGGCGGATGCCCCATTTTCCTGACCTGATTGTCAGTTTAAGCCAGGATTGGCTAAGGACGGATGCCCCATTTTTCCTGATCTGTTTTTGTCAGTTTAAAACATGATGGCTAAAGGCGGCTACCCATCTTCCTGACCATTAGGCGAAGTAAGGAAGGGTCAAGCAAGGATGCCCCGGCCCGTTTTATCTAGGTACAAGTCAAGCCATGAATTCTAACAGGCCACCCTGGCTGGATTATCCAAAGTACAAGTGGATCATGAAAAAGAGTACACAACACAAAGATCATTCACAAAAAACTAGAAAATTTCATTAAGCAGCATAATTCTTGTGGATACACAAGCGATTACACAACTATCAGAAAATTAAAGAAAAAACAACCAGACATTAAGCCATCAAAAAGAGAAGGAGATAATATTCTAGTTGGAGGTCAAGACGCGCCTAAGACAATTAAGTTCATGCTCAGCCGCATGGAGGCGTTCACGATATCTACTTGCGCGGTCGACAGCAGAGTGTGCCTCGCCGGCAGCGGTGGTCAGCTGACTCACTGATTCAAGAAGATCAGCCTTTTCCTCCTGGAGTTGGCGGTTGAGAAGGCGAAGCTCCGCCCATTCTCATTTATAAAATCACTTCTTCTGTCTTTTCCGATCCAACAGTTTGCGCATCTGCAACACTTTCTCGTACAACTAGGCTTTCTCATCTGCAAGTCAGAAACTTTCATTGAAAAAGGAAAGGTTTTTCTTCTTGAGGGTTTCAATTTAAAGTGAAGATGAGGAGGCCATAACAAAAGATAAGAAATGCAGAAAAGGAGGAGCATGTATATAAAGGATGTAAGCACGTGCTCTCCACACCAAGATAGTACTAGGGTTTCCTTAAAATTAGGAAACCCTAAAAGATACATTACAAAACGACAGAAAATATTGTTTTTAAAGTACAGACATAATTCAAAACAAGAGAGCAAAAAAATAAGAGAAGCCGCCCAGACCAGCCTAATTCGCCGCATTGTTATCTCTGCCATCTAGATCTTTAGCGAATTGCTCTACAACGTCCTCCTCCGACAGATCACTTGGTGACACCCCACCAGGTAACTCACCCAGACCAGCAAAGGTCGGGGAGGGAATAGAAGCAGGCAACGCCAGAGTAAATCCCTGGTCTGGGTGAGAAGAGGACTCGGGAGCGGGGGATCTGAGAAGTTGGAGAACATGCTTGGTGAATTCATGAGTTCCAAGTTGATGGAGGCGGTCCCCCTCAGCTTAGTAGGAGAAGCTGGTGGGCTCGGGATTTCCTTGGATAGGCCTGGTCCTGTCGTAGGGCGTGGAGGGTTTCTCCTTGAGCCACTGCTCGTAAGCGTCCAGACCTAGATTGTAATACACCAGAGCTTCTGGAACCAACAACCGATAGATCCATAGACTCAAGGAAAGCTCGCTTGGTTGCTTCCCAGGTAACTTGGACGAGCCGAAGACCATCCTCCGAATTCAAGAATTCGGTCCTCCATTCTTCTCAGCCCTTGGCCAGAGCTGCCTCTATCTGGCTTGCCACTTCAGCTCTTGCTTCCTCCTCCTTTTCCCGAGAGGCCAATGCTTCTGCCCGAGCACTTTCTTCTCCTTCCCTAGCCGCCTGCAGTTCAGATTTGACGTTTTTCAGCTCATTCCCCCCCTCTCTGCACAGAGCTGTCATCTTCTTGTACTTTCCTTGAAGATGACTGTGCTCTTTTGCCAAATTGGCATTCATGAGGGCACCTGCGCGAGCCACCATGATGGACCTCTTTGCTGCGGCCTAATTGAAAAAAGAGATCACTTATTACAATAGGAAGGTATGAAAGCAAGCATCAAAGGAAAATAGGGAGATAATTACCCTGGCTTCGTCGTGGCATAGTGACTCGATCAGCTTTGGATCAGTCCATTTTTCTAAAGTCTTCCGATCTGAGGCAGGGCATTTGCCTTGCATGAACTGGATAGCAACAGGTCCGGAACAATCGATAACGGAGGCGTTAGAGAACATGATGGCATTGGGATTCACCACTTTGACCTCAGACTGAGCTGGACCCTTGCCAGATCTGGCGCGCTTCCTAGTAAGGTGCTCTTGTTCCTCCCCTGACTCAGAATGCACCGTCAGGTCAACATCAGGTGCAGGGGAAACCTCACGAAGTTCGGGTCGGGTCCCGGACGACCCTCCAGGCTGACCTTCCTGGATTTCTTCTTGGGGGCGGGGGCAGCCTGTTGGGACTCAAGAGACTTGCGCATCATGTCTTCTGCATAAAACTTATAAGGTTAAAAACCATGCTCACATAAAGGTCAAGAGGTAAATAACAAAACAAATGCCTTCTTAAACATGTACCCATCTCAGGATTTAAGGGACCCGTTTCTTCTCGGGAATAGAAGAACTCTTGGGTAGACGGGATAAGGAGCTTATTAAGGTTAAAGGTGTTCTGGTTCAAGGTATTGATAATCTTCTTCAACCGGGGAGACCTGTCCCCTATGGACAAGAAGGATTAGGTAGGAAGTTGGTCAAGGGATTTGGCGGGAAACCCCCAATCACCGAAATAATGCACGAAAAAGAATTTCTTTCGCCAAGCTTTATGAGAAGATGGGCCGCTGGTTAAGAAAAGGATGCCAGGGCGAGTGCATAAATAGAAATAGCTGGAGGGGGCGTTTTTATCTTGGAATAATGAGTAAAACATCGCCGCAGTGGGAGTGAGTCCGGCGAACCTCATTTCCAGATTGTAACCTATAATTATCCTAAAAGAACTAGGAACTAGTTGGTGCACCAAAAATCTGTACATACCGGCAACCTCTAGGATAAAAGGGTGAACGGGCAGCCGTAGCCCCGCCTGACATTGATCTATGAAGAAGGTCAAATGACCGGTGCGGGGCGAATAGGACCTTTCCTCCATGCCGGGAGAGATTAGCGAGAATTCCCCAGGGATATGGAATCTGGATATCAATTCCTCCACCGTCCGGTCACTGACAATGGAAACTATATTGTCAGGGTGACCTGGAATAATCGGAGCCCATTCGACAGAGGCGTTGGGAAAAGAAAAGGTAGCTGCCCAAGAGGAAGATGGAACAGCCATGATTTCTAAAAAAGAAAAGAGGAGGAAGATCGGAATAGTACCTGGTGTATTTTTGAAGATGACTGGAAACCTTGTGGAGGGAGGAAGACGGCGGGAGACGAAGTGATTAGAGAGAGCTTTTTGGTAAAGAAAACACAAAAGTGAGAAATGAATCGGGAAAATAGGAGATAAAATTTTGAAATAATATTAAAAAAGGGAATGAAATGACACGCATTCAATGCACATCAAATTATACAATACTCGAAAAGGCATGTTGGGATTCCCAATCTCCAAGAGATAAGTAAAAGATGTCACATGTCATCCTTAAAGGATACGACCTGATTGGGGAAAGCGGATTTAGCGGGGTCCATGCCTGACAATTCGAAATTTGAAAAGACGTGAAATCTCAACCGCCCAACGCGAAATTTTAGGTTCCATGTTTCATCCCAACCGCTTGGGGGGGTGGGGGTGGGGGACTAGTTGGTTTAGCCTAGATATACCTGATCTTAAGGAAGACCTGGTTGGGATGACCCCAATTGAGTCAAGTGATCGATCTTGACACCAATTGAAAGTTTTGAAGGGGTTCAATAACTTTTATGAACATTGATGTCAGTAATAATACTGAAACATTCTTACTAACATATATCCAGAATGATAAACAAGAATGATTTTTGCCTGTGAGTTAATATAACTCACAGAACGCGACCGTAGGCCAAAAACTATATTACTAGAAATGTTTACAAATCCAACAAACGAAATTCTAGTAACATTACAAAAAGATGAAAATGAAATTTCTCCTAAAACGGAGTAAGAATGCTGTAGTGGTGTTTCTGTTTTTCTTGTCCTTGTTGTCGTCTTTCATCAAATGAAAATGCCAAGTACTTATAGCTCAACTTCCTTGAAGGAGTCCTTGTTCCACATAACAAGGTCTTGATAATTATCTCTTAAGATATTTAAGAGATAAAGACTCCTTTACCTACTAAAATTCTAACTAACACTAGAGTCCAGATAGGCAAATTTTCTTAAACATATAACTAATTAATAGAATTAAAAATCCCCGTGGACAATAATCATATCACATATGGCGAAGAAGCCAAGGTTTAGTTGGGCAAACTAGTTAAAAGTTATAAAAGGAGTGGCAAAGGGGCTGGCTTATCTCCACAGCGAGCTTCCCGTCCTAACTATACCCCACAACCACCTAAAATCATCAAACGTGCTAATAGACAATAACTTCAACCCCCAGTTGATGGACTACGCTCTCTATATAAAAAAAAGTATTGTACCGAGGGGGACACTTAGGGAAATATTTCCCTTGGAAATTCGGAGGGCATTATCGAAGGATTTTACCTTCGGTAACACTCCCTTCGGTAAATCCCTCGAAAATACGGTGCCAATGTTTGACGCCATAATTGCCGAAGGCTTTCTGAGGGTATACTTACCAAAGTCATTTACCCCTCGGAAATACCGAGGGGAAAAATTTCCCCTCAGTGTTATTGAAAAAAAATTCGAAAAAAAATAATATTGTAAAAATAAACCATATCCTATCATTTTAAGCAATTGCAAGCTATCTACCTATTAAAATCACTTTCATTTCTTTTTAATATATATATATATATATATATATATATATATATATAATAATAGAGTTTGTTTATTAATTTGAAATGATAAATCAACTTGAACCCATAAATGATTATATGTTGAATGTGGTTTTTGATGCTTTTTTTATTCTTCCTGTTAAATGGTGATCAAATGGCTTAATCTTGACCTTCCAACACTTTCCATATTCATCATCGCATGCTTTTTTTAGATTTTTTCTTAATTTAAAAAAACCGAGGGGAAGAATTTCCCCTCGAAAAAACCAAGTCTAGGTTTTTATAAATTAAAGAAGAAATAGAAAAACTTTAAAAATAAAAAAAAATTCCTATCATTTTAGGCACGTGGGGTGGTTTTGACCTGATTTCAATTGAAAAATATGAGCGATTATGTGCGTATTTAAACGTGTCGTGTAATTCGACCAAGATACGATCAACTTGTTTGGTTAGAAACACGAAGTGACAAAGTGTCATGATTTTATGAAGGTTGCACGGGGTGCGTCTCGATGTCATAGAACAACGAGGATTGAGTATTGATCGGTAAATACGCATTTTCTATTTTTTTCGATTTTAAGGAAAAAATCGAAAAAAAAATTGAAAAAATAGAAAAGGCATAAAAATAAAAAAAAAAAAACCTATCAATTTTCGCACGTGGGGTAGTTTTGATCCGATTTCAATTGAAAAATATCAAAAAGTGTGTGCGTATTTACTCATGTCGTATAATTGGACCAACAAACAATATACGATCGATCGAGAGGGGAAGAATTTCCCATCGGAAAAAATAAGGGGAACTCAATTCCCCTCGGAAATCCAGAGGGGAAATTAATTCCCTCGTTTTTTTTAAATTAAAGACAAAATCAAAAAAAAAAGTCATAAAAATAAAATAAATCCTATCATTTTAGGCACGTGGTGTGGTTTTGACCCGATTTCGATTGAAAAATATCAATGAGCATGTGCGTATTCACACGTGTCGTGTATTTTGACCAAGATACGATCAACTTGTTCGGTTGGAAATGCGAAGCGATGAAGCGTCATGATTTTGTGAAGGTGGCACGGGGTGCGTCTCGATGTCATAGAACCATGAGGATCTGGTGTTGATTAGTAAATACGCATTTTCCATTTTTTTCGATATTTTTTAATTTAAAAACCTAAGGGGAAGAATTTCCCCTTGGAAAACCACAGGGGAAACTAATTCCCTGATTTTTTTAAAATTAAAAAAATAAAAAATAGAAAAATCATAAAAAAAATCCTATCATTCTAGGTACGTGGGGTGGTTTTGACCCGATATCGATTGAAAAATATCAACGAGCATGTGCGTAATTACGCGTGTCTTGTAATTCGACCAAGATACGATCAACTTGTTCGCTTGGAAACGGGAAGTGACAAAGCGTCGTGATTTTTTGAAGTTTCCATGGGGTTCATCTCGATGTCCTAGAACCACGAGGATCGAGTATTGATTGGTAAATACGCATTTTCTATATTTTTTTCAATTTTTAAGAGAAAATCGAAAAAAACTAAAAAAAAAAATAATAGAAAAGGCGTAAAAAGAAAAAAAAAATCCTTCATTTTCGCGTGGAGTGATTTTGACCCGAGTTCGATTGAAAAATATCAACGAGCATGTGCATATTTACACGTGTCCTGTAATCAAGATACGACCGCTCGATCATCTTGTTCCGTTGGAAATGCTAATCAAAGAAGCGTCGTGATTTTGTGAAGGTGGCACGAGGTGCGTCTCGATGTCATAGAACCACGAGAATCAGGTGTTGACCGGTAAATACGCATTTTCCATTTTTCTCGATTTTTTTAATTTTTTTAATATAAAAAAACCGAGGGAAAGAATTTCACCTCAGAAAAACCGAGAGGGAACTATATTCCCCTCAAAAATCCCGAGGGGAAATTAACCCCCTCGGTTTTTCTTAAATTAAAGAAAAATTAAAAAAAAATAGAGAAAGCCGAGGGAGACTTATTCCCCTCGTTTTTTCCGATGGATTTCCGAGGGGCCTTATGCCATCGGTCCCAAGACCTAAATA
>BMAC01000598.1:153810-173571 GCA_014905375.1 Phtheirospermum japonicum | reverse complement strand
CCATCGCCATCGCCCACCTGTTCGCCAGCCAACCCCAGCCTGCTCCAACCTCCAGCTTCCATCGCCACCGCCAGTCTCCAGCCTCCACTAACCCCAGCGCCGCAAGATTCACACAACGTAAGTGAAGTTTGGTTTGTTTTTCAATTTATTTTTATATTTTTTTATAATTTTTGTATATTTGTTATTATATATTTTCAATTTGTATATTTGTTTTTCAATTTTATTTTTACTAATTATTATATAATTAATACATAATTAATCTTCAAGGTTAGGGTTTAGTAATTTTTTTAGGGATTAGGGTTTTAAACTCGATTTAATTAAGAATTAATTATTCTTCAATTAGGGTTGAATTTAGGGATAATTACATAATTAGGGTTGAATTTANTTTAGGGATAATTACATAATTAGGGTTGAATTTAGGAATAATTACATAACTAAGGTTTAATTGAGGGATAATTATATAATTAAGGTTTAATTTAGGTATAATTATATACATATGGTTTATTTTAGGGATAATTACATAATTAGGGTTGAATTTAGGGATAATTACAAAATTAGGGTTTAATTTAGGGATAATTACCTAATTAGAGTTGGATTCAGGGATAATTACACAACTAGGGTTGAATTTAGGTATACTTAAATAATTAGGATTTAATTTAGGGATAATTATATAATTAGGGTTGAAATTAGGGATAATATATAATTATGGTTGAATTTAGGGATAATTACATAATTAGGTTTAATTTAGGGATAATTATATAAATATGGTTCAACTTAGGGATAATTACATAATTAGGGTTGAATTTAAGAATAATTACATAATTAGGGTTGAAATTAAGGATTATTACATAATTAGGGTTGAATTTAGGGATAATTGTATAATTAGGGTTGAATTTAGGGATCAACAACGAGGATTTTTAACCTCACAATTCTTGGATGGAGTCGAGAGATTTATTGAATTTGCTCAAGCACATTCCGCTCATAAAGACATAGAGAGACTGAGGTGTCCTTGTAATCATAGTGGGTGTAGGAATAATAGGTTTCTCAACATCGATGAGATTAAGTACCACTTGGTTAGACATGGGTTTGAACCGAATTACTATTGATGGATTTACCATGGAGAAAGTCGGCCTTCCACCTCTGGACGCCATCACGATTTTCATACTAGAGGACCCTCTTACATCCCTTTGGAAGAATCATCAAATACATACATTAATATGGTTCAAGATGCCGTTGGTCCCGATTTAGACGTGGTTGCCGATATAGAAGAGTCACCGAACCATGAGGCTCAAAATTTTTATGACATGTTGAAAGCTGAAAATCAGCCATTGTATCCAGGGTGCGAGGGACATACTCAGTTGTCATTAGTTTCCCGTCTTATGAATTTGAAGTCAGAGAATCACATGTCTCAAAAGTGTTATGATCAATTGAGTGAATTAATCAAAGAGATTGTAACAAAAAACAATATCGTACCCGATAATTTCTACAACAGTAAGAAGTTGTTAGAGGGTATGGGCTTACCGGTCGAGAAGATATATTGTTGCAAGAATAATTGTATGATCTACTGGAGAGACGATTCTGATTTAACAATCTACAAATTTCGCAATGAACCTCGGTTTAAACCCATTTGTCAAGGCAAAACAAAATGACAAAAGGCTCACGTCGCTTAAAAGAAGATGTACTATTTCCCATTAACTCCTCATCTGCATAGGTTGTACGCATCTAATGCTACAATAAAAGATATGAAGTGGCATGCTGAACACGTTGTTGAAGATAATGTTATGCACCACCCATCCGAATCAGAAGCTTGGAAACATTTCAACCAGACTCGTCTAAGTCTCGTAGCTAAAACTCGAAACGTGATATTGGGTCTTTGAATAGATGGTTTTCAACCATTTGGAAGTTTTGGTGTACAATAATCATCGTGGCCTGTCATAGTTACACCCTACAACTTGCCTCCGTGGATGTGCATGAAAGAGCAGTTCATGTTCCTCAGCATTCTTGTATTAGGGCCAAAGAATCCGAAAGACGAACTCGATGTGTTTCTGCAACCTATAATCGCCGAATTGAATCAGTTGTGGACGGTTGGGGCTCCCTCGTATGATATATCTAAGAAACAAGATTTTCAACTATGAGCAGTCCTTATGTGGACAATTAGCGATTTTCCTACTTATTCTATGTTGTCTAGATGGAGTACGGTCGGTCAAATAGCTTGTCCTTACTGTATAGAATGGTCAGACGCCTTCACTCTTAAGTAAAACGGGAAGCAGTCCTGGTTCGACAATCACTGGAAATTCTTTGAATGTGGTCACCATTTTTGAATTGATAAATGATGCTTTTGAAAAAGAAGATCTGTCATACTCCACCGCCGGACGTCCGCTCAGGGACAAAAGTTTTGGCAGAGATAGAAATATTGGGGCTTCTGAAAGTCACTGAACTAGATGCATCACTCGTTAATGCACAAATATCCAAAATGCCTGGTTGGAGAAAACGAAGCATCTTTTGTGATTCGCCATATTGGAGGAGAAATCTAATTCGCCACAATATAGATGTTATGTACATATGAAAAATATGTTTGATAATGTTTTTAGCACGGTGATGAATGTCAAAGGGAAGACCAATGACACGTCTAAATCAAGGGAAGAGTTGAATGAGTATATTAATCATTCAGAGCTGGCACCAGACGGATCAGAAAAGTTTCCTAAAGCTTGTTTCACACTTAATAAGCCGTCAAAAGCTGCATTGTGCAATTGGGTTAAGTCTTTTTGATTTTCAGATGGGTATGCATCAAATTTGGGGCGTTGCATCAACAAGAAGTAATCGCATTTGATCAGGATGAAAAGTCATCATTATCATGTATTCATGCAAAGGTTGATACCAATAGCCTTTCATGAACTATTTCCTTCAAATATGTGGAAGTCTCTAACCGAATTGAGCCTGTTTTTCAAGGTTCTCACATCAACAGTCATTCGCACCGAAGATCTGAGCCGTCTAGAACGTGATATTCCATTAATATTGTGTCAATTAAAACTGATCTTCCCTCAAAATTTTGTTGACTCAATAGAGCATCTGCCCGTTCATCTTACGAATGAAGCGAGTATTGCTGGCCCAGTGCAATATAGATGGATGTACCCGTTCAAGAGGTATCTTCGCAAACTAAAGAACAGTATGAGAAATAAGGAGAGTGTTGAAGGGTCGATAGCAAACGTATATCTGGTCGAAGAGAAACTTTTAGTTTGTACTATTTTGAAGATCACATTTAAATTAAAAGAACAAATTTGCCTAGAAATGATGCGGGACATGATGGTGTAGATGGTGCTGATGAGATTCCCTCGATGTTTAAAAAATATGGGGAGACGTTTTGTACAAAGGGAAAAATATTCCTAACTGAACCAGAATACAACGCTTCAAGGATATACGTGATGCTAAATTGTGAGGAGGTCCAAGAATAAGTTAGGTACGAATTCTCTTTTCAATTTGTACTATATATATATATATATATATATATATATATATATATATATATATATATATAACAAAGAGTATTCAACTTCTCCAGCAAAACATTACTGATGATTGGCTCAACGAAAAATCAGAAAATGAATTTGCCAATTGGTTCAAACATTATGTAAGACGTTTGATACCGAGATGCATATCATTTAATTACCGTATGTATTTATCTAGTATAATTCCTAAATTAAAATGATTCTTCAACGTCATAGTCTAGAGATCATTCGAACAATGTGATCAACGTGAACATTAAGAGCCTAGCTGAGGGTCCATCATGATGTGTGAAAACGTTTACTTGATGTAAGATAAATGGCTATAGATTTTACACAATCGAGCACGGATCTAACAAAGCAGCATCAAGCAGTTGAGTATGCATTAAAGGGTCAAACTATGGGGTAACCGAGTATGATTATTACGGTCGTCTCATTAAATGGCTATAGATTTCAAACTACCCCAATGATAATGACGTTGATGAACTTGGTAACGAGGCAGATGATGATACAGAAGAAGAGTTACTCACCGATCAAGATACAGATCAAAACACAGACGAAGATGAGTTTGGTGATAACTTTAATAGTGAAAGTGTCGGTTAAGATGATTAGTTTAGTTGAATATATGTAAATTATTCATATTGTAAAACACTCTTTTTTAACTAATTTATTTATGTTTGGATTTATTAAAACGGTTGATATATAATATATACTGATATTTTGTAAAATACTCATATTATATATACTTTTATCAGATGCCGAGAGGTCATGGACGTGGATCAAGCAGACTAGGTCGATCGGATATGGGGTCGACTAACCATTTAGCTGATTTCAAGGACAATCACGTGGGCATTGGTACTGATCATTCAGAGCCGACCACGGATACCACCACACTAATACCGATACCAACACCATCCGATGCAGGTACATTCCGACAGGAGTTAGGCCCACGAAAGGGGCGATACCTTATTTTTATCATCGAGAAGAAGTAAGTAAATTAAAAATTTATATAATTTTAATCATCATTAATATTAATTATATTTGTAACCACAAACACAATTACAGGCTACATAGCATAGAGGTCAGGCTGACTAATATATTATGGGAGATCATGGAGAAGGAGCTCCATCCCACTGGTTGGTAGTTTAAGGCAAGCCTTGAGGAGACACGCCGATTCTGGTGGGACATGTTTCAGGTATTTATTATTCTGTGTCCAAATTTATTAATCTTTATATTGACTTGAGAATCATGTATCAATTGAATTGTAATTATGATTTTATTTTGTAGGAGATTTGTTATTGGGACACGGACCTGTATACTGAACATGAGATACATATTCTCCACACAATGCGGGATAAGTACGGGAAGTGGATGAATGAGTATAAGCAGTATTGTGATACTAATGTTGGTCGGTCACCGGCATGTGTTTACGAGGGGGTCTGGAGGTAAATGGTTTTGTTATGATTTCTTATTAAATCAAAAAAATTTAATTATTACACATAGTTTAAATTTTATATATATCATGCATTTCAAGTAGGCATTGGAGTGTTGAGTGGAATAAGCCCAAGAACAGGAGGAGGTCCGAGAAGTGCAGCAAGAACAGGAGGAGAGAGCCTGCTGGTCCGGGTACTGGGATGTCGAAGCATAGGGGGGTCAAGATTACGGTTGATTATTCTTCTGATATCGTAAGTAATTTCAGATCATAATATATTATTTACTTATTTACTTTTAATATTAATTATCTGATCATTTTATTTGAATACAAGAGCGGGAGACGAGTGAGCCAACCACTACGTACTAGGTTTTTGTACGTACGCACAAGAAGGACGACGACACGTGGATCAATGAGAGATGTAGAACTGCTAATGGGAGTCTCTTTCTTATTTTTAACTTGTTCTTTGATCTTAAAATAAGATTTACTAACGAGTTGTATTCTAGGAGGAGTACGAGTGACGTCTGGATGAGGCACGTGCTTCTTCACAAGATTCGGATAATGAGGTTGACCCTGACAAGGTTTATCTTGACGTTGCTAGGTTAGGTAAGGGCCGACGTTACGGCACCGGCTTGTTCGGAAAGTTGGTGGCTGTTGCGAAGGGTTTTCGAGGTAGCTCTTTTTCTTCTTCTTCCTCCTCCTCCCAGCAGGATAGGACCCACGCGAGAGAGCTTGAGGCACAGCTCAGGCGCAGAGGGAGGAGTTAGAGGACACGAGACTAGCTCAATAGGCGATGGAACAAGTCTGAGCTACTACGTGAGCAGCAGAGCTAGGAGTAGAAGGCAATTCAGGCACAGGTGAACGACCAGTTAGCCGAGCTGTTAGGTCATTTACAGCAGTACCTCCCGCTGCAACCTCCCCCATCATATGACTGTTTTATATTTTTGTAAACTTTTTTACTAAACACTTTTATTGAACAAAATTAATAATTATGAATTTTCAAATATTTATATAATAATTGGTTTATTTATTTATCTGTTTATTAATGATTTATTTTTAAATATTTGGGGTATTTTAATAAATAAATAAGAATTAAAATTAAAATTTAAATATAATATAAAAATAACGAAGGAAAAAACCAATGGGAATCCCCCTCGGAAAACCCGAGGGCACGAATCCCTCTGAATTTCCTTATTTTAAAAATATATATTTTTTAATATTTTCCGAGGGGATATATATTCCCTCGGTTTTTCCGAGGGCATATTTCCCCTCAAATTTTCCGAGGGCATATGTCCCCTCAGTTTTTTCGAGGGCAATTGTGCCCTTGGCTTTTCTGAGGGAATATTCCCCTCTTTTTTTTTCGAGGGCGAATAGATCTGAGCAAACGGATATTACCAAAGAAAGTAACCTTCGGTAATGCCCTCGGAAAAATTTACTGAGAGAATTTGTCCCCTCAGAAGTTTTTACCGAGGGGTGTTTTCCTTCTGTAATTTGACTACCGAGGGATTTTGGCTTATTACCGAGGTTTTTTTCTGTAGGTAAAATCCTGTTTTTTTTTTGTAGTGAATCTAGCGTTGGTGGTGAACCCCAACCAAGTCCACGAGGTCCTTGTAGCTTATAAATCGTCCGAATACACAATGAACAGCCGCCCTTGCAAGAAAACCAACGTCTGGTGCTTTGGGGTCTTCAAATTAGAGACTCTAATGGGCAAGCTCGTCACCAAGTACCTTTCCCAAGGCTGTGGACAGTACAATACCGATTTAGCCGGATATATCGCTGCTATTGTTGGGGAATCGATCTAAGGAAGAGCTTTTCACAAGGAAATGGAGATTAACGCGGAGAGCTTCAAAATCCAAATGGAGAAGCTATTCATGATTTTGCTTGTAGAATGAAATTTTACATGCAGTTAGATGGTTTTTGATGTACGACTTGAAAGTCCCTGTCCATGTATATATAATGTGCATCAAATTAAAGTCTAACATTAAAGCAAATGCATTTTTTCTGGGAAATGCAGATTACTAATATCAGCAGCATCCACGTATTCCAAATATCTAAATATAAGAAGAACCCGAATTTTGGGAACACTAATAAAATCATTTTATCAATATTTATAAGTTGAAGACAACACAAGTATACAACAGTCTTCTTTTCTACGTACAAAGAAATCTTTTTCTACAACCGAAATCGCTTTACTTAGTCAAGAAAGCACATTGTTATCTTGAACAGAGTCTCTTCTAACAGAAATTCTTGCTAAACATGTGGTATTATTCGTTGCTGAATTCTCAATAACCATGTAGAGACATAATAAACACAATCCTGCAGCAAGAAATCACTTATCCTAACCAATTTCTAATTAATAAAAAACACTAAATTTTGCCAATAAAGATTGTATAATGAAAATGGAATTACGAAAATAAGGATGCTTAAACATCCACAAACTTTCTAAAAAATTGATTCAAGGACGTATAAAAAGTTCAATCAATAACATCATTGAAAAGCGTAACACATAAGCTTAAGCTTCTTTAGGCTATTGTGATTTTCACGACATTGAAGTAGAAAAATAGGGTAAAATGATATGACGATTAAATTACTCACCGATATAAGCAACAATGATGCCTGGGACTGCTCTTCCAATCACTGAGAGGACATAAAGACAAGCTGTGCAGATGGAATTTAAAAATAAATAATTTTCTTTAAAAATGAGGATTTATTTCTGTAGGCAGGAAATAATGGCAAAATCAAGCAATTATCTGATGTATGAAGTAATTGACCTTGAGGAAAAGGCGTTTGTCACCACGAGTTTGTAGCTCAAGTGGTATCACTAACCCTTTAAAAGGGTGTTGACAAGAGTTCGAACCCTACACCTCTCAAACTATTTGAGATTAATCTTCTACTTTCCAACCACTTGACCCAACTTATTAAAAAAAGAAAAAAGGAAAAGGCGTTTGTCATGTCCGGTGGCGGAGACACGGAGTACAGACTCGGAGGCACCGAGGGTATTGGCGAGGCAGGCGAAGAGGGATGTAGAGGCATCTTGAGAGATCTGCCAGTGGAGCGGGTCAACGGGGACGACAATGTTCATGTGGCTGAAGAAGTGCATTTTTATGCAAATCCGGAGTTTCGCACTTTCAAAGAATTTCATCAGTAGCGCTGGCAGTGGTGGTCAATTGACGGTGGATACGAGGAGGGGGTATAAAATTTGAAATGGAATTCGGTGGTTGCAGCGGCGGCGGGGAAATAGATATAGAAGAGGGACAATTGTGGATGGATTGAGAATTGAGATAAGGGGTAGCCAGATGTTGGAGATGATGGTGGCGGGCGACTTTTGGTGGTGGTGGCATGAAGGGAGATACACAGCATAGTTGGAACGAAGGTGAGCAAGAGATTGGAGATAAAAACGACGAGAAAAATAAAATTTATGAGATTTTGAACATATAATACAACACACGTTCTAAATAAGTACATATAAAATGTATTTAATAATATATGTTCTAGATAATTTAATATACAAGAACGTATTTACAATATACGTTCTAAAAGGTTAACATTCTATAACCGGTTCTAAAATATACGTACTAGATATGCTCAGTCTCCGATTCACTATAAAAAAGTCCGGCTATACTGACGGCCATATCCGTCAGGAGGCCGTCAGCATATAGAATGCTAACGGTCTCCTGACGGATATTAGCCGTCAGCATGCTCGTGGTCAGGATTATAGTATCCTGACGGGAACGTGCACCCGCCAGGACTCGTGACGGCTTTAGTGATGACCCAAACGTTAGGAAATGGCCGTCAGTACTCCTGACGAAGTTTAATAGTCAGGAATATCTGATGCTTTCCTGACGAATTGACCCGTCAGTATTCTTGGCAGTTAATAGTCCGTCAGTATTACTGATAGTCACAATACCCGTCAATGTCCGATAAGCATTGCTGACGGTCTATACCGTTAGGAAGCCATAAAATATACTGACGGTTTTACCCGTCAGGAGGCCGTCAGTAAGAAAATTAAAGTATTATAAATCTTTATGATATATTAATTAGTAATTAGATTATAAAAATAATAAACAAATAAAATTTTAGATAATCCAAAATAAAATATCCAATTATCCAACAATTAAAAATCAAAACAAATTATCTAAAATTTCAAAATCAAAATAAATTAATCAAATATTCCAAAGTATAAAAAAATTAAAAATTCTACATCCATCTAATTATTATCACTACCACATGTCGGATCAGTAGGAGGCTGACGAGACATGGCCAGGGCAACAGCGGTCTCAATCTGCTGACGGAGCGCCAACTGAGAACGCGTCTGCTCCTCGCGTTTCTGCTGAATCTCTAGTGCCTGCTCGTGGCGGATCCGCTAAATCTCCTAGTTGGCTAGCTCAAGCTGCGTCTGCTGGGACTGGAGCTACGTTTGAAGCTGACGAACATCGGCTATGGGGGTGGAAGAAGTACGTCCCTTTTGAGCCTTCCCGAAGCATCCAAGGACATAGCGTCGACCCTTCTTATTCTCAACAATCTCTAGATAGACGTCATCCGGGTCTACCTGAGTGCCGCTATCATCAGACGACGTAACACGCCTCTGCTCCAAAGTCGTCTCATAGTCCTCGTGATATAATAGCTTTAAGCTACTTTTAATAAACAACTTTTAACAGATTTTAAACTAAATAACTCAGATATATAATATATAAACTTACAGCCATCTTCTGGGCTTTGGGATACGTAAATGTGCCGTCGTGATTTCGTTGATACTTCAGAAGAAGGTCGTAGTTACTGGACTGCGTACCCGTTCGAGCAGCCTATATATAAAGATACATTTACAATAATATAATGAATTAATTAAAATATAAAATTATAAATGTTCTATAATATAATTAATTACTTAAAATATAAAATTATTATCAACTTACAATTTCGGCGGCTTGTCAATTTTCCGGCATAGACCCGCCTCGGTGATTCGCTATACCAGATTGAGGGCCTCCGGGCTTGCTCAATCTATTATGCCTGGCCTTCTCAGACTTCTCTACCTCCCCAGGCTTCTGAAACTCCACCAGCCATCTATTCCAGTTCGTCTCGCCTACGCAGGAAGGTATTGTCCCATCCAGTCAATACGTCTTCTTTCACTCGTATATACGACTCTTATAAGATTCCCGCATGGCTATATAGAATGCCCTCTTGATGGCATTCTCATCGTATATAGCTCTTTCCCACCACACCAATCCCTACAAAATAAATACAATCAAACAAAATAATAAACCAACATGCTTAACACAAAATAAAGAAATAAACAAAATTACCCTAAGACAAGGCCACCACGTCTGACGATGGCTGTCCGGGATGTGCTCGAATTTCCACCATGCTGGATGGATACGAGACTCGTGTATAGAACTCAAATAGGTCAGAAATTCCTTCGAGGGACTTCTGTACAGGGCGTGCTCTCCGCCTCATCAGACGGGGTAGGTGGAACAATATCATCCAAGTCTAAGTTGGCGGCATCATTGTCATCCTCATGTGGTCCCGAGCACGATGAGCCGGGAAAAATCCAACAATTATGCGCACCCCTGCCAGGCATCTAACATACACCACAGTTTTATCACCGCCCCTCTATGCACAATCATGCGCGAGTGCAAATTATACGAAACTATCTACACCGTCCACAAACGCCGGATTTAGAAATCCGGCAACATTTCGTTTGTACATCCAACTACGATCAGGATCTATCCTAAGATTTTATAGTGTTATTCGTGATTCTAGAATCAATAGGCATGATTACGAGAAGAATGAGTAATTTGAGTTATAATTGGTAAGGCTTCTATCCCATTCAAAAACGTGATATTTAGTAGTATGTATTATCTTAAAATATGCATTTTTTGTAAGATTTGGAATTACGGCAGCATATCCACTCAGTTCTCGTAGTACACGTATATTTTAGTACACCCGAGAACAATTAGAGAGATGCATGATTCGTAAATATTTGTTACGAATCTGTACATAATCGAGTCTTGTTTTAGTCTTTTTATTCTCTTTTCCGGGATGAGATTGGGTTAAATTGCATTATTTTGAAATTTTTACCTTCTTGCTTAACTTTCTGACTTATCGATCACTAATCAGACCAAATAAGAGTAATTCTCTATTTTTCTCATACAGCTAGAGCGTTCGGTAGATCCAAAGCACAAAGTTAGAAGAAGCAACGCTCAAAGTAGCCCAAAGGGCATTCATCCGATCGGACCGTATATATCTTCGATCGGACTGACTGGTGAAGAGCACACCGACTGGACAAACTGGCGCACCGATCAAAGCCACGGGCAGTAACCTTCATCCGATCGGACAAGACCTACGTCCGATCGGACATGTACGTTACGCATGCAGAATTCTTGGAAATCTTCTGTTACGAAACGGCCAAAAGCTTTTAAAAATTGAGGAAGGGGCTAGGGTTCGAATTATTCAGCAGTGGAGACTTGTGATAGGCTTGAGATACCATAGAACACCTCAAGGTTGAGATATTTGACACATCTCTCATACCTCTAGCGTAAAGCCCTTACGACACCCATAGCACGGTTCGATTCATCGTAGCTATCATTTGTCACTGGAATTCTGGGTTCGTGACAAGCCTTGGGATTCTACGCAACTCTCGGAGTGAGCTCGTTCATTATCATCGCCCGTTGAAAGTAGTATGTCGATTAGTAATCTCTAAACTCGTTATCTCGTAGTTTTCGTAATTGTTCTGATTTGGGATATGTTATGAATAGTTGGTGAATATATTGGATAATGTTTGGTTGATAATTAGTTAAAGTGTTGGTTATTGGAACTCGTATTATTGTGTTTTGGGATTATTTATGTTGGATGAACAGTTGCTGTTGAACTGTGAATGAAGTTTTGATTGGTTTAGTTATATTTCTTGAAGCGATTTTAGTATTTAAATTATTATGCATCTTGTTTAGCATTTGAAATGATCTCGTAATTGAAGTAGTGATAGAATCGTTGGTGTTCTTTGGTTGTTAAAGGCATTCTATTATTAGCTTACTATTGTGAAGTATGATTAGTAGCAAGTATGTTTATGATCGATAGCACGATATGTGGTAGCAAGTAGTGAGGTTCGTCAATTACTTTTCTTATAACTTGTCGAGAGGTTGACACCCTCGAGACAAGAAGAGTTCGTTTTTAAATTTATTGATATTGAATCATTTCCAAAACCCCAATTGATTATGTGTTTTAGAAATAGAATTTGTGATATTAGTATAATAAACGTCATTAATTCTAATTCCCATTCCTCGAGAGATCGACCTTAGTTAAATTACCAGTCTACAAGTGACTCCGTTCTCTTGCGGGCGAACTTAAACTCCTTTTCAAACTTAGACGCGTATTGGTTGACCGGTAATTAATTTTGAAAGGAACACAAAAACTCGGCTCAATGAAGAAACCAAAATTTCAAAACAAAAAAAATAACATACACATAAGATAACCACACTACAAGTCACATTCTCAAACTGTCAAAAAATGGGATAGTTCAAAATTTAGTATCAAACTCTATATTTGATACTAAATCTCAAATGGGTCTAAGGAATATTGGAATAATTCGAAACTTAGTTTCAAAAATCTCTATTTGATATTAATTCTCATACGAGTGATCTATATATAATTGATTCTCTATAACAATATGAATTGCGTCACTTCGCCAAGGTTCCAAATAAGCAATTACCACCGTCACATTTTTTAAAAATATTTTGCAATTTAAATAAAACCACATGACACCCTATCACGTTTTAAAAAGAAAATTAAAAACCCACTATTGGAGGGACAACACCTCTCGGGAAGGCGCCGTAACCCACGTCAATATCTGACGGTATACAACCAACTACACCAATGACAATAATATATATAAACAAAATTAAACTCCGGCCGATCACCACGGCCTCACATGCATGTAAAATATACAAAATTTTTTAAAATTCCGGTCGATCACCACATCCTTCCATGCATGAACAATATATATACAATATAATGAGTGCATACATATATCACAATATAATCAATTACAGATCAAACGTTATAATTGGATACAATAAAACCCTATCTTCCTAATTATTTACTAATTTGCCACTAAATTTTATCAAGATTTAAAAGCAGACCCTAACAATCTAAGTTGAACAATGAAACCATATTTCCCTATTTATTTACTAAACTAACCCATAATTATCTAATTATATACTTTGTGTACGTATTTTCCTAAAAAAACTACCAATTTAACCATAATTTCAAAATTATTTACGATTAGACCCCTAATTTGAAATCAAAAATTCATTTCAAAATTAAACTCTATTTGAAACCTAATTATTTAACTAGAAAATAAAAATAGAGTTTTAAATAAATTCTTATTTAATTTAAAATTAGTTTAAAAACTATAAGAATATTTTCAAATTAAAATAAAAATAGAATGATAAATTCACTCTTGTTTATATTAAAATTATTTAAATCCCAAATATGATTTAAAATAAAAAATATATTTTTATTTAAAAAAAATGATGACAAAATTTTAAAATAGATTTTTCAATTAAAACTGAAAATAATGACAGAATTTTAATTAGCAAGTTTTATTTATATTAAAAGTACTTTGAAAATTGAATATATTTTTTTGATTTAAAATAAAAACTTAAATTAAAATTAAAAAATACACCTACAATCATACTAATAAACTAAAAATTAAATTAAATTAAAAACTCTAATTCAAATCTAATCAAACATAATTAAACAAAGATCAAAGCTAATTCAAATAACAAACATCAAAAAAAAAAAAAATATATATATATATATATATATATATATATATATATATATATATATATAATCAAACCCTAATTATAAAATATTAACAATCATTCATAATAACTAATAAAATAATAATAATAAATTACCTGTGGAGGCGGCGGACGGACGGACGAACGACAGCTGGAGGGCGGCGGACGGACGACTGGGCGACAGAGCGCGGCTGAGTGCCATGGATGGACGAACGACAGCAACTGGGCGGCGGACAGACGGTTGGGAGGTGACGGCAACTGGTCGGTGATGGGGGTGGACCGGGGAGTTTTTTTGTTTTTGTTGAGGAATTTATTCTTGTCAATAATTACTATTTTATTATTTGTCTTTCTTAGGCACAAAATTAATTAGGAACTCTAGATTGTTTTTCCTAGTTTATTTATAGGACTTTATTTTCCTAGATTGTGTCTAGATTTTAGTATGCTTATTTACTAAGTTTAGAATTTTAGGATTGTCTATTTAAGACAAGAGAAGTCTAAAGCTTGGTACGATTTTTTACGCACGGGATTGCTAAAGCAGAAGACGCACGATGCAAAGCAGAAGACGCACGGCAAGGAAAGAAGACGAAGACTACTTGGAGCTATTGTTCGAGATCTACAAGTTTTTTGAAGTTGCGTGACCAACGGAGAAGCGCTTTTCAATCTAGACGACAAGTATTTAGTATCATGTGTTTTGATACTTTAGTTTTCATATATTACTTTATATTTTTGTATTGATCGAAAACAAAAAAGTAATATAGTTTTTGGGTTTGTACACCCAAGTTCACAAGTACTTTTACTTGTGAACTGAATTTAGATTTGCCGTGTTCTTAAATTTATTTTTAAAACCATAGACCTTCAAATTTTACAGTTATTTTTTGAAGGTAGTGACAAAATGGGGCGGGGAAGGAAGGTTGGGGTGTTTTTTAAGTTAGAATCCTGACGGCCTTGGCCGTCAGAAACGCCGGTACTTATACTCTGACGGTCAGGGTCGTCAGGATATATATTCATTTTTTTAAATTTTAAAAATTATATCCTGACGGGCAAGGCCGTCAAGATAATTAAGCATGATAAATTCCCGCACTTTCCCTGAGGGGTTACTGACGGGAAAAGTTGCTGACAGCCTAGGCCGTCAGTAAATCCTTCAGGAACGTAATCCGCCAAGGAAGCCGTCAGTAATACTGATGACTTTTAGGCCGTCAGCATATCTGTCAGTACTGTCGGGTTTTTTTGTAGTGATTATATAGAACGTAAATTGTAAAAACATTTCTAGTATGCTACTTTTTTATTACGAAAATACCATCAGATAATATTCTAGTACGTAACTGTAAGAGACGTTTTAGAATGTCTGTTTTAAAAAGCTGTTTTTGTACTAGTGATTTTGTTGTATTATAAAATTCATGGATTGTAATTTTCCTAATATAGTGTTTTTTTTTCTCTATATGATCTATAAACTCTATAAATACGTAGACATTGTAAACCTAAAATCATTGAATGAGAATGCACCATTTTTGTACTATCATTGCTTATCATCTTGTCACTTTGGATGTTATGAGAATGCTCGTTTTCATTCGT
This sequence comes from Phtheirospermum japonicum, assembly GCA_014905375.1. Classification (NCBI taxonomy): domain Eukaryota; kingdom Viridiplantae; phylum Streptophyta; class Magnoliopsida; order Lamiales; family Orobanchaceae; genus Phtheirospermum; species Phtheirospermum japonicum. Next base: position 158,269 of record BMAC01000598.1, on the reverse strand, counting down.
TTCGGATTTTGTGCAAAACAAATTTGTTATGCTTGTATGTAGATGCATGTCTGAAACTATTTAAGAGAGAATGGACACTTTCCTGGGCTACATTCCCATGTCCTCAATTAGCATTGATTTCTAGAAGGAAAAAATGTCGATTAAAAAAAGTGTATTTTTCATGTTTTTTACCAAAACAAGTACTAGAAAAAGGGAAAATATAAACTTGAAAATCTTTAATTCTTGGCAGAGGCACACCACCACCACTAATTCAGTGGAGACAAAACCGAAGCCAATGATAAAAACTCCACTTCTCAGCCAGTAGCCACTGTCAACTTTTTCTCTAAGTTAGCATTTGTTCAAAGGAAGATTTTCCAAATCTTATGATAATATCTCCACAAGTCTTGGTCGAGTTGTTAGCATGATCTGTTCATAGGAAGTTTGTCCAAATTAAAATCTCATCACACACACATAATCCAATTTTTTACTTACTGCTCTTAAAAATTAGTATTTTATCAAAAGACCCGTGGATTTTACGAGTACCTTACACTACGTACCATATAATAATCCAACAAAGCTTGACTAATGAATCAAGGGAAATACAAAATTCATCGTTTACAACATTGAACCACAGTATATAAATACTAATTCAATCATTTAACTTTAATCAAGATTAGTGTTTCTGTCTTTCGGCCATCTTCAATTAAGTTTATTCCAAGTTCCAGTGATTTTTCCCCTCCTTTTTCTTTTTTATTTTAAACAAAAGTTCGAAAACTGAGAAAAAAAATAGAGAGAGGAGAAAATGAGCTCGAAAAGGGTTCGCAAACAGAGCAAATTCATTAGTCACATGAACGGACCCATTCGGGTTCTAGCCCGATCGTGGGATTCTTACGTGAAAAGCCTGGCAGTCTTTGCTGGACCGGTCGCATACGCCAACGCCATGAGCTGCCCAACCTCACATATCCCAACTGTTTATTCAAATTACGGAACTACAGACGAGGAATTGAGGAACCTAACAAGACTGGCAACCGATCGCCGCCTCACCGCGAAATTCGAGGCGCCGGGGTTCCACCGCCCAAAAAGCGTCGTGCCTATCTGCGGCGGAGGGGCATCGGCGCCTCGTGGCAATACTGCTGCCTTTAGGAAGATTGATGAAGACAGAGAGTGTTGAATTACGGGGAAGAAGACGACGTCGTATTGCTGTGCCAGGCCCAGAGGGGGTCGTTAATTAGTTATTTATTCATCTTATAACATAATCCCTTGGCGTTAAACATGTGTTTTTTTTTGGAAGGTTGATTAGTTAAGAATTTCAGATACTCTGTTTTATTTCAAACTTACTAGTTTTGTTGGCGGATGTGTTTGTTAAACTTGATCAAACAATTACGAGTTCAGAACATAGTGTAAAACAAATTAATAGAATATTCAGTCTTATGATATAATATGGTTTGGAGCATGAAAAATAACAGCAACCAGTTGGCAAACACTTGTGTTAGGCAAGATTCACGGGTCATAACCCGTTATAATATATTAGTTTTTGTACTATAATATATTGGTTTTTATACTCGAAAGTATTGATTTTTCATAAATCTCTAACCCGTGCTATGATGTACTGATTTTTATATTATGATGTATTGGTTTTTTACTATAATGTATTAACTTTTGAACTATGATGTATTGTTATAAAATTTTGGCCTGACGGATGATCCGTTAGTCTGTACTAACAAGAGTACTTAATAATAGTAATAATAATAATAATAATCAAAATAAAAAATTAATGGTTTCGAATACTTTGTATCTAATTTATTGAGGTCATGACTTGTATAAGAAGCAATTCAGTGTAGAACACTTATCTTTCAATTTGATGAAATCCTTTATTGATCCACCATAGCCTAGAGTGCTGTTTGACAAAGTCTACTTCACTGAATTCTCTCGAATGTCATCGCCACCAAACGATACACCGCTTGACTAGAACAAAAACGTCCAAATTGCCATTACCGACGAGCAATCAAAAAAGAAAAGTAAAAACAATTACTATTCGACTCCAATGGATATGGAACTCTTATTGATGTTTGATAAAATATAGCAATGCCCTATAATTATATTTGGAAGACTAGAGAGCCATGAGGGGCGCATTCTTGATAATTATATATATATATTGAAACGTCAAAGATTATTATAAATGAACTCGTAGAAAATTTTACAATTGAGAGTTAAATAACCCACACCTTCTTTCGGCATAACAAGAAAAAATTCCATTAAGAGGAATACATAGAACTTATCCTTTAATGATAAGCCTAAATACAGGGCAAAATGGGGCTGAAACATCACCCTGTAGACACGGGACCAGTACAAGGACAAATACATACATGAAAAGTTCAAAGTTAAATATTAATTACAGACAAATAAAGGATTTGATGTTGTTGGCTATAAAGCGCAGCAAAGCAGAAAGCCTCCATATCACTTCCCCAAAAGCATAGAGCTTCAAACAAAAAGAGCCCAACGACGAGGCATTCTTCAAGAGAGAGATATGTCAACCCAATGGAGACAAAAAAAAAAAAAAAACAACGGGTAGAAAAAATAGCTAACAATGATAGAAAACCTGCCCTACTCCACTTTCCAATCAACCTCATTATTGGCCAGAGTAAAAACATAAAAAAAAAAGGAGGCTAGGAAGATGGGAAAATATAATTGAGACAATCATCAAACAACTAGATCCACAATCTTTTTTTCCGGCACCCAAGTTTTATCAAAGATCCACATATTAATTGTCTTCCAAAGCCACCATAGTAGGTAAGAGGTCAATTGAATTCTATTTTCATGGGCTTAAAATTTCTCTCACTTTCTAATCTGAAACCACCATTCTTTAAAATTTGACTGATCAGCAAGAGAAAGATTCCAATTGAATAGGGCCAGTTTCCATACCATAACTGATCTTTTGTAATTATAGAAAAGATGTTCCGCAAATTCCTCTTCATCCCCGCAGATCAAGCAAAAATCATCATCCCTACAACCCTTTGTTACACAAGTTAGACCGCACAGCAAGGCAATTTGAGAAGCATTTCCAATAAAATGTTTAATTGTCTCCTGACATTTCATTTTCCAAGTATCATTACACAACACATTCATTTTGTAAGCAGATAAACTACTCTCGCAACCTGTGGTGAGCCTATATATCTCTAACATACAAGAGATGTAAGTTGATTTCACAGAAAAGATGCCTTATTTTTGTAAGTTCCACCACAATTTGTTTCTAACAAGACCAGATTGATTCTCAATCACCTCCCTCAAAACCATCCCTTTCTTCAGCACATATCTAGCCTTAAGCCAACTTCTCCACTACCAAGATGAATTCTTAGGTATGCCTTCTTCCAAAACATCACCATTTGGAAAGTATTTAGCTTTAAGAATCCTACTAACCAAGAGGTTTAGGGTTTGTAAGGATTCTCCAGAGCTGTTTCTCTAAGAGAGCATCATTAAAGACCTGAAGATCATGAAAACTAAGCCCACCCCACCCCCACTCCCCCCCCCGCCCTCCATTTTATGCATAGTGAGCCCACTACAGCCCATCCAGTGTATCTTTCTATCATTCACCTTATCTTTCTGTCATTTACCTTTCTAGAACCACACCAGAATTTTGCTGCAATTTGTTATAAATCGTAAGGAAATTTAAAGCAACTCATAATGTGGATAGAGAGGGATTCTAAGACAACTTTAATGAGAGCTTCTCTAGCAGCCGTAGAAATGAAAGTATTTTTCCAATTAGAGAGTTTATTCTGTGCCACATCATACAGATATTTAAAAGTTTCAATCTCAGATTTACCAATTTGCTTTAGAAGACCTAGATAACTGTTTTGCATGTAATTATTGTGTTTTTCTTAGTTTTTATAGTTAGGTTTTAGCATTGTTTTTAGTCGTTTTGAGTCATTCTCGTTAGGTTTTCGGTCATTCCCCCGTTTGTAGTAATGAAACTTGATATATTCATTTCTTGATGACGAGCCTGTTGGAATAAGGTGACCAAACAAGCCAACTTGTGGCTGTGGTCTGACTATTTCTCTAGTAATACAATCGTTTTTATTCGTAATAATATCCATTATACATATTGGCATTCCATATCTTTTATCCCATGCTAGTTGGCATAGGTATGGTCCTGATGAAGTTACTTTATTACGGTGGATTGGTCTAGCAGAACCGTGAGATAATCCAGCACGTAATGTAACTCGTCGAACTTGTTCCTAGTCATAGGGTTACGCCATAATGAGGATACAGGCCTTTCCCGTTAAGACTAGGAACAAGTTCGACGAGTTACATTACGTGCTGGATTATCTCACGGTTCTGCTAGACCAATCCACCGTAATAAAGTAACTTCATCAGGACCATACCTATGCAACTAGCATGGGATAAAAGATATGGAATGCCAATATGTATAAAAGGATATTATTACGAATAAAAAACGATTGTATTACAAGAGAATGGTCAGACC
>BMAC01000598.1:110987-146579 GCA_014905375.1 Phtheirospermum japonicum | reverse complement strand
CTTGATATATGCGTTTCTTGATGACGAGCCATGGGTTTTGAATCTAAATTCGTATGTTGTAGGTGGCACGAGGTATTAGACCGACGCTAAAAGTTTTAAGGAGCGAGTCGAGGCGTTGAAACTCAAGGAGCTGTGCCGAAACGGGGAAGATCGAGCCAAGTCGACTGCCCGGACGACTGCCCGAGCGACTGCCCAGACTGCCCTCAGTCGATCGACTGCCAGCCAAGAAATCGACTGGAGGATCGACTGACCATCAGAGAGTGCTGCAATTTAGCGAGGCAGTCGATCGACTGGCCACTAGTCGATCGACTGGGCTGTCGATCGACTGGTCCTGAGGAAATCGACTGCATCCATCAAAAATCGACTGATTGACAGAGAGTTGCGGACTTTTCTTATAAGCAGTCGATTGACTGCTATTAGTCGATTGACTGGACCTCAGTCGATCGACTGAAAGTCCGGGAATAAAGCGCATTTTGATGAGTTTGCCCCTGCTAATGACTATATAAAACCCTCCACTTGACTTGAGCAAGGCATGGACCCATTTACCCCTAATTAACTTGTATAAATAGAACCTCTCTTTCATTTTGTAAGAGACCTCCTCCCAACCCAAACTTGGGTTTGGGATAATTTTCTCTCTCTTGTTCTTAGTTTAATTTGGAAGCTTTGCCTTATGTTTGTAAGTTCAAGATGAATCCAAATACTCCTTTGGATTTTTACTTTGATGCAATTTAATTCAAGCTTGTTTCTCTCCTTAATTCTAGTAAGCTTTCTTCTATTTTATGCCTTGTTCTTCAATTTCATGCATGTTCTTCAATTTATGCTTTTTGCCTTAGCTCTTTGATTTCTTGCTTGATCTTGTGAATTGACTATAAAATCTTGATGAGTGATACATCTAGGCTATAGATCGGGTCCTTGATCATTTTAATCTTGAGTTTTTCATATGCTTTATTTGCAATTTAGTTTTCATGCATAGTTTTAGTTTGTATCTTAGATCTACTCTTCGTTGCTTGTTATTTTCCTTAGAGTTTTGATCTTTCTTATTAATTTCCATTGCTCTTTACATCCATACTTTCAATTTTTGCTAATTTTCATTATTTGAGTTTTTATGCATAGTTGTACCTGTGCTTGCATGCTTGTACTCGGTGAAACATTGCATTTTCTTGCTTATTTTCATTATTGCTTTTCATTTTCTATTTGAGGCATACGACGAGGCATCCTACAATTTGCACTTTTATTTTCTAGTTTAGTTTAGATAGTTTATTTGCTTTATTTTCATTTTTCCTTCATTTTTCCAAGCTTGAAACACATTGAAACCTTCATTCAAATCGATCTCCAATAATACCGAGCCATGAACCCGTTGATTTATTTCCACACCACTAAAACCCTTCTAACAAAATGGCGCCGTTGCGACTCGGCTTGGTTAAGGTTTTCGATTTCATTGTAATTTCTTCATAAACAAACATATTTGGACACAAGATCTCACTAGCGGGGCTTGTCTTATATTTCACCCAGTCTCAGTGTTCTTATCCCGTGCTGGCCCGTTAATGTAATAGAAAAAATTGAAAGAGAAAAATATTTTTTACCCTTAAATGTATGCATTTTTCTTACACATTATCACTCGAAATAATTTTTATTTCACTTTGGTTCTTGATAGACAAGAATTTTTTACATTGCCTCTTAAAGTTTATTTTCGATGGAATATTCCATCTAAATTCAGTCGGCAAGGAGTTGAAGGGTAAAGTGTAGAATCTTATTGGTTTGAGTGTAAAGTGCAAAATTTTTATTATTTTGACAACCAAAGTGCAAGAATCTTATAATGTGGAGACAAATTACAATAATATTAATAATGAGTTTTTCTCTGAAAGTTTTATTTGAAAGAATAGAATTTTATCTCATATATATATATATATATATATATATATATATATATATATATATATCGACACACACACACATAAAGGTATCAATACAATTCCAATTAAAATATAAAAATGTAAAAAAATAAACATGAAATTTAAATTAATATTTACAATTTTCTAAATATAAATGTTGTCAATACATCTTTTATTTTGTTTGATATGAAATGCACGAGTAAGTATTATGTAAATTATTAGGCTAAAAAGTATAATAAATATAATGTTAAGTATTATGTTTGAATATAATAAAATAAATGTGTATTTCGTATATGCATTATAATTATGATACGAGTAATAAGATTACCAATCGATAGTATTATTTTTTGTATAGAAGTGTGATTAAGTTATATATTAATCATTAGTACATTATCGTATAAGATTGTATCACCATATTATATAGAGAGAATGTGCAAAAACGATTTTAATATTTGGGTCCAAGTGCAAATATACTTACATTATAATATATAATTTTTTTAATGATATCCTTTTTCAACTATATTTTTCTAATTACTATGATATCATATCACGATTATACACACACACACACACACACACACACATTTACATATGAGATTGAAATTCTACAATTTTTTATAAAAAACAATACTTTTACACAAGAACTCAATATAAATATTATTTTAATTTATTATTTAAAATAAAATATTTTTGCACTTTGCCACCAAATTATAAGATTCTTGCATTTTCTCGTTCAATACCCCGTCGACAGAATTTAGAAAAAATATTTAGTTGGAAATAAATTTTTTGGGGCAATGTCAAAATATCTTGTATATAACGGGACAAAGTGAAACAAAAATAATTCAAGAAATATGTTCAAAAAAATCGCATATGTTGAGGAACAAAATTTCTAAATAAAAAAAATTGTGTGACTTCTACAAACTGGGCTCGCTTAACCATTCCAATCGCTGGACATATTTGTCGATCAGAATGTGAAATTGTCTCGAGACATTTTAATTTTGAAATTATTGTCCTTATTTATTAAAAACCGTAAACTAAAATATTTATTGATAGTTTTTAGACTACGTGCAAAGGCGGATATTTTAATCATATGATTTTAAACATTGATTAATAACATCAGTAATTCTGATTAAATTAAGTGTTCAATTATAATCTAATTAATAAATTATCATGATTGGTTAAGAGTAGATCAGGTTCATAGTTAATATATGGGAGCTTCATTGAATTGGTTCAATCAGGTCTATCTAGTGGAATATTGGTTCGATCAGGTCTATCTAGTGGAATATATATGAACTAAGTTAAAATTATATAGATCATAATTATCACCAATAATTAACTTTTGGACCAACATTAATTATGAAAGATGGATTTATTATGCACTCTTCCATAACAAGTTTTCACAATTGTTTTTAGATTTGTTTTCAACAACTAACTTTCTAGTTATCAAAGAGTAAATTAAGGGGTAGCTTTCTAAGATGATTCAAGTCATTAAGTAAACAAAACTCAAGACGGGGAAGTAATTGAAACTGAAGAACTCTCGGAAGCACTAGCTCTCTTCACAAGGAGCTTCTCTCGGATGGAAAAAAATGGAAAATATAGACATAAATTCTTACCCAAGAAGTTCAGATAAAATCAGAAGAACTTCAACTTGCCCTTTCCTATGGGAACCAAAGTTGAGAAGGATCAGTGTAGAGAAAGCAAAGGATTTGGTCACTTTTAGTTCAAATGCCAAACATACTTGAAAAAACAGAAAGCACTCAGAACTACGTGGAGTGAAGACGACTAACAGGAGGACAACTCAAATGAGATCCAGAATAATGTCGCACTTTCGAGCTTTACTGATGATGTCATCTGTCTCACAACTCAAATTTAGTCCTCCGACCTAAACATGACGAACAACTTCCCTCTAGAGAAACTAGCGAAGATGATTATTCAAACAATGAAGACATGAAACTCCTGTACGAATAAATGGTAACGAAATGTCATCAGGATAACTCACTTATCAAAAGGAAAATGGACAATATTTTTGAGTTAACAAGCACGAAGAATGGAGATAGTGAGTACCTACGTGATGAGTTGACAAAGCTGGAGAAACTAAATGCTGGACTAAATGAAAAGTTGATTGAGTATTTCCTACTCATCAAAGAACAAGAAAATAAACTCCTTGCGTCCACTGTTCAAATTTACCAATTTAACATCAAAGAGAAGACCTCTCGATAAACGCATGAAGAGAATATCCAGAGTCTCGAATCAGTGAAGAAAGAGCTATTCAATGTCCAGAGAACACTGAAGGAGAAGAACGAAAGAAGCCCAATGACTAATTTTTCTGACCTTAATCGTATCCTTGAAGTCAAACAATCATGGTGGAAAAGCTTAAGTAGGATATTCAGTTCATGCAGAGACTGAACACTAGAATAGCTAAATCTGATGAGTTGATTGGAATGGTAAAGAGAACTGCCAATCATGATGGTCTTAGCTATGATGCAAACAACTCTAAACCAAAATATAACACAACCTTTCACAAAGCCAGAGAAGTTGTTCCACTAAGTCAAGACCATGTTGCATCTACGGATGGGATATCGATGTTCTAGAAGAGTATCTGAACCTCAAAGATTTACTTTTAAGTGTCATTTTGTGAAATTGTTGGGAACATTTATCCAAAATGCTACAGAATGTATTGAGATTTATCGGGTGGCAAGATTAGCAGCTAGAACAATAGAGGAGTTCCTACTCAATCACCAAGTTGTGGTTGGACACAAGACCTGGTGTTCAGAAGACAATATGGGTAAAAATAAATGAAGAGCCATGTTATAAAACTTTTTATGTGTTCAAAAGCAAGTCTATTCAAAGCCTATTACTTTGATAGTGGGTGCTCTCATCACACGACTAGGGACAAATCTTTTCTCTACAACATCGTCATAATGCAAGATACCTACATCACGTTTTGAGATGGTGCAAGAAACAAAGTTGTCGGAAAAGGAACTCTATATGTAAAAGTTCTGCCTAACTTTGATGATGTTCTCCTTGTTGACAATTTGAAGGCTAACCTCATCATCATAAGTTAATAGTGCGATCAAAACATGGGAGTGAAGTTTGATAATGGATATTGCCAAGTCTACAATCAAACCAGCAAACTTGTTCTTACAGGACACAAATCATCGAACAACTGATATATGTTCGATCAAGATGATATTTGTCACCTCTCGTCCATCAATGAAACAAATGCATGGAACCAAAATTTAGGTCATATAAACTATATACATCTCCAGAATCTGTCACGAATTGGTGTTGTTAGAAGAATGTCAGATTAAAGAAGACTGAACGAATTTGTGGCCCACATCAAATAGGCAAGCAAACAAAGAAAGACATTAATTAGTGCAACATATAAATACCAAACAAATCATTGAGTTGTTACATATGGATTTAATGGGACCAATTCAGACAGAGAGTATTGGAGGCAAAAGATGCATCTTTGTCTGTGTAGATGACTTTTCCAGATTTAGATGGTTGAATTCTTGAGTGGAAAATTAGAATCATTTGTAGATTTCAAGAAAATATACTTGCAATTAAACGTGAGAAAGGTGGATCTATTGTTCGAATCAGAAGCGATCATGGAAAGGAATTCGGGAATGTAAAATTTCATTAATTCTGCATCTCTCAAGGAACTGCCTATGAATTCTCTACCCCAATCACTCCTCAACAAAAAAGGGTGGTGGAAAGAAAGAATCGAACACTGCAAGAAATGGCGAAAGTTATGCTTGCATCCAAAAGTATCTCTCAATGATGGTGGGACGAAGATGTAAGTACTGCTTAGCACCTAATTAACCATGTTTTTCTTTGTCCAGGTACCAGTGTTATTCCTTATGAAATATGGAGGGGGACGAAACCAAACATAAGCCGCTGTCACTTTTGTTGTTGTACGTGTTATATTCTCAATGATCGTGACCAACTTTGAAAGTTTAAAAAAAAAAAAGCAATGTTGGATTCCTCCTTGGATACTCAGCAAACTCGCGTGCCTATCGGGTGTAAAACCTTCGAACTGAGGTTGTAATGGAATCTATATATTGCTTTTAATAAATATATTGTTGGTACAGGTGTACGAATAGATAGACACGATGACGAAGATGATCCCATCAAAAACACCATTGACCCCGCGATTGTTCAACCAGCTGTTGATGTTTCAGCTGAAGACAAGAACCAATAGATTGAGCGAAGGGATCCGTCTACCATGAATGAAAGATCATACATCTAAGAAAATAATTGGCCGAGTGTAGGATAGCATGAAGCTTTGAAACTTACCCAAGAAGATGAATGACACATCACTCCTTGTGTGTTCCACATCACCTATTGAACCCAGTGACGTAAATGAGGCTTTTGAGTTCTGGATATTATCCATGTAAGAAGAACTAGAATAATTTACCAGAAATGATGTCTTGGAGTTGGTTCTTAATCCAAAATGTGCAATGTGATTGGAACTAAATGGATATTCAAGAACCAGACAAGGATATAATCAAGTGGAAGGAGTCGACTTTGAAGAAACATTTGCTCCTGTGGCTCGACACAATCCATCAAAATTATGTTGTCCATTACATGTCAAAAGAATCTTTTTATTTACCAAACGGATGTCAAGAATGCATTTCTTAATAGGTTCCTGAAAGAAGAAGTTTACGTGAAGCAACCAGAGGGGATTTACTAACCCACAGTTTTTAGACCATGTATATCGACTGAAGAAGGCATTGTACGGACTTACAAAGGCTCCCCGAGCTTAGTATAATCTTCTCACTCAGTTCTTGATTTCGAAAGGATATAAAAAAGGAGGATTTGACAAGACACTATCTGTACAACAGACTGAGACTGACATCATCATCGCACAAATCTATGTTAATGACATCGTCTTTAGATCCAGGACCCTGATAATGATCAAAGAATTTGTAGTCTTATATACAATGAATTCAAAATGAAAATGATTGGTGAACTCACCTTCTTTCTTGGTCTCCATGCAAAAAAATCAAGTTCATGTATATTCGTCACCCAATAAAAAATATGTTAAAAATCTTGTTAAGAAATTTGGTATTGAAGGGTCAACACACTTTTACACTCCCATGAGTATAAGTGTTAAAATCTCTCGTGATGACACTGGTCCATCAATATATCCAAGTATTTACCGTAGCATAATTGGTACCCCACTTTACTTAATTACAAGCAGACCTAATCTTTGTTTTTGTATTGGTAAAGCAAATCCCAAAGAATCACATCTCAAAGCAGTCAAGAGAATAATTCGTTATGTTGGTGGAATGACGAACTTTGGTACATTGGTGAAACTAACTCCATTCTTGGAGGTTTTTGTGATGTTTATTGTATTGGAGATATCGATGTTAGAAAAATCATATTTGATTTGGAGGATGCTTCTATATAGGGAATAATCTAGTCTCCTAGATAAGCAAGAAGCATAATAGTGTATCCCTATCCACTACCAAAGCTTGATTATTATAGCATGTAGTTTTTATTCTCAATTTCTTTTGATGAAACGGATGATGGCTGACAAAACCTTCATTGTTTGAACTGCCTTTCTTTACTGTGATAACATGAGTGTAATAGATATCCACCAAAATATTTTTCAACACTTTAAAACCAAGCACAATAACATACGATATCATTTCATTAAGGATCTAGTTGATGAAGGTACTGTTATTATTGAATACGTTTAATCTAAACACCAAATTCCTAATATTTTCACAAAAAATTTAGATGCCAAATAATATATTGTCTAGAGAGAACCATTCAGAATTTGCTTCAAATGATATTATTTGAAAATATAATATCAATATAGGCCTTACATTAGACATTTTTTATTTTTTTCTTTTTGTTTACTGCTCCTACATTTTATTGTTCAGCCAGTTGAAATATGCTTAGTGTTCTAACAATATACCACAAAACTCTTGTTCTGAAGTCAGAATAGAGCTATGACTTTAAAATAATTGTAGTGTGAAAGCTAGTATTACAAAAGGAGCTACGTGCAAATATAAAATGCGAATTGTGTGTAAGCTCCTGATATGTCAGACAAGTTAATATTTGTTGGAATAGGGGTGCTAGTATCATATGTTTTTCAATCTGAACTTCACTTCATCGCAGGGTAGCCTTCCGACTGATTACTGGTTGTGCACCTACTGAAACTGCCCATAAAGGTTTGGAATCAGTTCTACACACCATCTTGTAATAGGGTTGTCTTTCGACTTAATTGTGGTTATATAGCTACTGAAACTATGTGTAAAGATCTTATAAAAACAATCACCTAATCACCTTGTTAGAGGGTAGCTTTTCGTTCTACTAGCGGATATGAACATAATGAAACTAAGATGTGAGTGATGTGTTAAGTTGAACTATCACAACAAAATTTAATCGAAGGGTCACCTTTCAAACTCTGGCTTGTTTGGTACATATGATGTGTGATAATGTTCCAAGGATCTCTTTTCGAATTTATAAGGGTGTTTGTTTCCAATCTTAATTTTATATCGAGAATGTTATTCGAATGGTTTCCCAAGCATGTTGTTTCACCAGTAGAAGAGACGTTAGTACCCGCTGCTATTGTCCTAAATAATTTATTTTTCTTTACAGGACAATAAACGTGTTGTTCATGAGCTAATTATTTCGTAGTCTATGCACATTTCTGTTGCAAGGCTATTTTTTTAGGTCGATGTTGTTTGGACTGGTGTGTATTATTTGTATTCTAAATCTCAAAATGGGGAGGACATATAAGTGACAATGGGAAGTGTTGTCAAAATACTGTTGCTGAAGAAGAGTAGTCCCTTCAGGGGGAGTGTTGTTAATGAACTCGTGGTTGGACCTTATATTCTGGAGGAGACAATTTTGTTTGGGCCCTTGTGATTATTGACAAACTGGTTGAATGATCAACTAACTTGACTTTGTAGGTTTGTGTAAAGTTGTGTGATTGGTATAATTGATCACAAGCAATTATTGTTGATTGTCTCCAGATTCATTGTTCCAACGGCTAACTTTCCTTATTGACTAATTGAACTAATAGCTCAAGTCCATTTGGATTATGTTTACTTGGTTTGATTATATTTTAGGATAATTGATATGAATTAATTTATTGGAAATATCTTGTTGGAGAGATCTTCAAGAAAAATGACGTAGTAGGGAAAGAAGATATGTTTATTGAAGGAAGCAATCAATCTAGTTAGTTTGCAAAGAAGATCAATCGATATAAGGAAAGATATTTGAAGATATTTTTTTTACAAATATCAACTCTCTTGGCTTGCGTTTCCTTTTCCTGTGATTATTCAGATTATGGAAAGATCCTTAGAGATTCTTTTATTGAAAAGACATCAGCTCTCAAAAGACCTATAATATTTGTCTTCTATGTATTTTTTATATACAGTTTTATAGAGAGAAAAATAGCAAGAGGCTTTTTCTTAGTTTGTAGATGGTTGAGACTATTTATTCATGCCGGTTGAGTTTTTTTGTAAAACACAAAAACCAAAGTACCAATCAACAGGAAGTTGATAGCGGCAAATTATAGGGAGTTCGAGATGTTCTTCTAATAAAATAGAGGTAGATTGGTTTACTATTTGACCAACGGGAGGTTTTTGGAGGTATTAATTAAACAAGAGGTACAAATAGGTTAACATAGGAATGTTTCGCTATGTGTTCTTATATGATGTATGTGTGTTAATTAATAAAATCTAGGAGGAAAGAGGGAGTCTTTCCTTGTTAAATTATTGTGTTTATTTTAATTCAATTTAATTGATATATTATATCATCGTTCTACTAATATGTGCATGTTTGCATGCATTCTAATCTAACATATATCTCATACGTTATATAATCTCCACGAGAGTTATCTTAATATTTTCTGTAGAAGAGTTCTTGAGAATACTGGAGAAAACTTGAGGGTTTTGAGTTTGAGAAAACTGATCTGGAGATTCAAGAAACATTCTCATACAAAAATAATTGGTATTCCAAAAACCTTATCATATAAAATCAATTAATGTAGTTAAATATACTTAATAATCAATCCCATGATTTATGAATTAGGATTTATAATCTAATTTATTCATGATTTTCCAACAACTAGATCTGCTAGAGTCTCATCTTTGAAAAACTCCATCGCTGGCATTGACATCTCCATCATCCCAGTCTCTCTTGACAGGAGCAATAGGTTATCGCCATGCATAATTCTTGCCACCAAGTTGACACGCTGATTAAATATACCAATAAACTTGAGGAGTTGAATGCTCTCTATGTTGAGGTACTGAGTGCCTTGGATCGTTTAGAGAGTGAAATGTGATTTGTTTAGTGTGCTCCGTATACTCATAAAGTCGTGGTATCTCTATATGGTAGGGCAAGACGATTTGATTTGATCTACAAATATTTTAAGACTCGCCCGTAAGAGAATGAGAACGAATGTAGCACGGTGAGATGACTTACTTATGATTATCTTTTTTGAAATACTACAAATGAGGTAATGACCAAAACTTCTCATAAAAGATTAATTAATATAGTTAAATATGTTTAATAATTGATCCAATAATTCATGAATCAGGATTTATTATCTGATTTATTCATGATTTTTCAACAACTAAATCCGCTAGAATCTCATCTTTGAAACACTCCAGCGCTGGTGTTGACATCTCCATCGTCCTAACACATCTTGACAAGATAAATTAGGTTACCACCAAACATAACTCTAACCACCAAGATGACGCACTGATTAATAATACTAATAAGCTTGAGGACTTTAATGCTCTCTATGTTGAGGTATCGACTACCTTGGATTGTTTAGAGGGTGAAACATGATTTGTTTAATGCCCTTCGTATCCTCATCAAGTCGTGGGATCTCGGTAGGGTTGGGCAAGATGGTTAATTGATTCGATCTCCAACCCAATATTCTTCAAATATTCTAAGACTTGCCCGCAAGGGAATGTGAACGAATGTAGTGCGGTGAGGTGACTTAACTATGATTATCTTTTCAAAAAATTTACAAACAATGTAATTGTAATCAGAAGTGATTTTTATGTATAGTCGTGAAAAAGTAAAATAATGAAACATAAATATAGTCTAAATACAAGATACTATTTGAAGGTTTTGACTTTCTGACATCTAAATTGAGAGTTTAAATGACAAGATTCTAAAGAAAACATTTAAAAGAAATACTTCAAATTAAAGTATTTTGAAAATGGAATTTGAAATAAAACACGTGAAAAGAGATAAATTAAAAGAAAACTAGTTAAAGACGGGGAAAATAAGGTTCTAGGGCGCTAGCCTCATATAAATGGTTACCCACACTGTTTAACATCAATTAATTGGGGAGAAACTCAATTGTACCAATCCGGAACCTCTTGCTAAATCATACCAATTCGGAGTTCAGCTCTAACCTTTAATCGGAGTCTAATCTGATGGTTAATCATCTCTCGGTCTCAAATCCATCCAAAATCAATTCAAAGTTAACTAAAGAAGTTAATTCACAATAAAAATATTCCAATTAGGAAAATTCCAATAAAGCAACTCGCAAACACGCTTGGGAAAACATATCAACTAATAATCTAAGCCCTAGTTCACTAGATCTAACCTAAAAACATATGAGATTGCAAGAAGTTAAACCAATAACATAAAAAATGCAATTAAAAACCATAAAAAACTAAAATATTAAAGAAAAGGAATCAAGGAATTTTACTAAAAATTGAAACAAGACCTTTAGTCTATCCAGGAAATTCAACACATAGTTCCAATATTGAAAGAAAATAACAAGAGAATAAATCCATATCTAAGATCAAAAATAACCTCTACAAAATTATGGAGAGAAAGAAACTAAATATACTAAAACTAAGTTAAGGAAAGTTATTGAAATGAGGCAAGGATCCTATTTATCGGATTTGTGTGTGAAATGTGGATGAAATGGTTAAAATGTGCCAAAGTGAGAGGAATTGCCAAGGGGTTCTAGTTGGGTGTTGGCATCAATCAAGGGCACGTACAAAAGTAAATAAGGTGTCGAGAAGCATCGAGGGACATTGAGCAGGCGTCGAGCATGCTCAACTTATGCATCAAACATAACTAGGTGGTGTTTGGGCAGTATCAAGCGATATCAAGCGGCATAGAGGTTATACCGAACAAGATGATAATCGCATATTCTTTTAAACACCTCAAGTTTATGGGTTATCAAATGCAGTAGTGACGAGCAAGGTTGTATGCCATAGGACTAGTATTTTAACTGTATTCTTCAATTTTAACCATTATAATTTTATCTAGAAAATAAAGATATATTGTTTAATTAAACTAAAAGTAAATACATACAATAAACAAAATAAAAAGTATGAGAAGGCAAGGGATGTGAATTATTCCAAACAATGGTCTCACTTGAGAAATATTTAATTTATGATAAATAATAATTACTAATGTTCATCCTATAATGTATAACGTAAGCATCTATCACTTTTGATAATGAAAATATAGAATTGTAAACTTAATTACCCATGTATCATCTTTTCATTACAATATTATGTAATTCACCTGAAAGTAGTTTCTATGACTACATAACTTCCATTCGATAATTATACGTCCTTTGGTACATATGTTCGCTAATCTTATTTGCTATCTAACCGCAAATGTGATGTAGGACACTGGCGAGCAAGGTTATTACATAATAACCAATTACTTTAACTTAAGAAGTAATATAATTATGATGATATTATTTTATTTAAAGTCATATGAGAAGATGGGTGTTATTTTTTGTCATTAAAACAATCGTCTGATATGAAAATAATCTAATAAAAACTATTTTAAGGGATTTCTAAGTTCAACAAAAAAATTAAAAGTAGAGAATAAATAATTAGAGAGTAGTATTCCGAGTTTTTGATTCAATGTAATGATATTTTCAACTCATTAAGTATCATTATTAAAATTTTCTATTATAAGTTACTCACATAAATAGTATAAACATTCCCTTGAAATGATTAAATCGTAGATCACAGACACAAAACAATATCTCTATTCAAAATTGTACTCATGAGTCATAAAAGCTTAAAAGACTTGGAAACTTCACTTATAATCTCAAACCTCTCGGTCTTGTCGATTATAATATTTTATATTCGAATGACATAGAATAAATCTTATCTCTCAATTCACTTAATTACAACCAAAAAATCATAAGAAATGATCAACCACTAATGATATAAACAATAATTTCACAAATACAAAACTAATAGAAAGGTCATACTTGATTTATTGAAATTCACACAACATCAAACATTTATTGTTTCTAACCTCAGAACACTTACAAATTAGCTAGACATAACTAAATCTTTATGCAGACATTTTATCAAACACTTCATGATAAAGAAAAATGAATAAAATAAAAGGAGAAGAATTAACAAAGAATCTTGGATATTATCTATTATTTTTCGTAATCCTCACCAAACTCCTTATAATCTCTTAGGATTCACTCTAAACCTTACGATATGATGTTCTATAGTTTCTTGAATGTTCTTGTCTCCATTCACAACTTTATTCTTATAGCTACAAGTCAAACTTGGCCTTAAAGTCAGAGTATAATGTCATTTTATAACATTGCTGGGCTCATCGCGGGATGGGTTGTGACTGCTAAGCTAGATCGCGATAATTAAACTACTAAACTTCTCTCTGGAGTGGGCTGGAGAATGGTCTCGACTATGGGTTGCGGCTACTACACCTCTCTTTTAATGCATATTCTTGAAATCTTCATTTTCTGTCCCAATGGCTCTTACTTTAGCTCTTCAACCCAATCCTCTTGATCTTTTACTCTTTTGTGATTTCCAAGACCAAATCATGCCAAAGTTAATCCTATAAAATGATCAAACAAGTAACAACTTCCAAATAATATAAAATAAATTTAAAAGGAGTTGTTTGTACATAATTCACAGCCAAAACTTAGCAAAATAAGCTCTAATATGCATGTCAATACCATGTTGGTTAATTTGGAAACTATTTATGGTGATTATCTTATGCCTTGTATTAAATATTCAATATTTTGAAGAAATATAAAAATAGTGACCAATTGTCAAACCAACATTCAAAACAAGATTATCAAATAGGAATAAACATTAATAAAAGAAACATTATAATATCTTAAAATAAGAGTCATTAATCAACTACTATATCCAGAATTATAGCGATTTACCTAGATATAGTTATAACTAAACACATATTCAAGTTCTTATAACACATGATCAAACTAAATAAAGGTACATAAAGAGAGAGTAAAAATTGCCTCGAGTCAAAAGACTCGTCTTGGTCTATGTTGTCTCATCTCATGGGTAGATAGATGTCTTATCCTATCACCTAAGGCTCTATGATATTTTATGATGCATATTATGATGTACGATGGATCTGGACATGTGTAGTGTGTATATAGGGCTCAAAACTATACTTCTACCTAAAATATGGACCTATTGGTATTTTTACTGTTGAGACACATGACTAGATGCTGGAGTGCCGACTTGGGTCCTGATTTCCGCTACTCATTGTCTGTCGCACCTGAACCACACCGAACTTGAATCTCCGATGCAGGCTCGGGTCTTCATCTTTGTCTGCAGTCTGTTTGCCACGTCTGACTTAGCTCGGGTGTCACCTAAGGTAAACTTGTTCAGGGGTTGGGTGGTCCTATTTTCACGTTTGTTGACTCTATTTCTTATTTCTAACATCCTTTGTGCATCCCTTGGTTGCCTATCTAGGGTTTGCCATCGCTCTCCCTCCAAAAATGCTTTAAAAACCTATTATCCTTTTATGAGATAATAAAAACTAAAAACGAGAAAAGAAGAATACATTCCAAGAACTCCATAAATTATGAATATTCACATGAAAAGTATAAGTTTAGCCTGTAAAATGCTATGAAATATACCCTTAAACACATAATTTTGCATGTTCACACCCCCAAGCTTTAACATTTGTAGTCTCAAACAATGCACTCTAACCCTAAAAATCACCGATGCAAAATAGATTAATAATCAAGATACAATCAAGGAAAAATCATGCAACTCTAAACCATAAACCAAGTTACTTAGCATATTGGCTTCATGAATCCTTCAAAATCCGAGTGAGTCTCACCAAATTCAAAGACGATATCATTCACGATTCTCACAATAGACTTATTATTTCTCTCGACACTCATGTATAACGATGTATATATGCTCAAATAAATTCAATATGGGCTTGCCACATAGGCTTTCCAAGCCTCTCCAGTCTACATCGTGCTAAGGCCACATGCACGTGGTTGTGAGTTGAAGGTCTTTAAAAGGTTATAAATGTAGGCTCATTGGACAATTTAGAGAAATATGGTTAAAGTGACTTCAAACAAAACATATAAAAATATAAAAACCCAAGAAATTCAGCTATACCCTCAAATAACACTTGAAGCTTATAATCAAAAATTAAATCATAAGTTTCATATCAACCTTCAATGTTAATGCCTTTATTATGTAAGCCAATCAAACCAGTAGATAATAATTATAAAGATTATATATATATACATACATACATATAGGGTTGGGTTCAAATGAGAACCCGTCATTATATGTGAACCTAGGGACTCATCTTGACCATTAGATTGGATAATCTTGATGGTTGAGATCATGACATGTCAGCATGGTAATAATGTAAAAAAATGCATTAATTAATTAAAAATGGTATTTTGGACAATATATACGTTTACAAAGAGCACTACATTGTTCTTTAGAAAGCACAATAGATTAAGAAAAAAAACACTACAATTGTATACAAAAAGCATCGCAAATTTCGTCTATAAACTGCAAATTCAAAAATTTGAAATGAAACTCAAATCTTCAATAAACCATAATTTTTTCAAATTTTATTCGTTTTGAATGAAATATATATCAAATTAATCACATTCTCAAGATCTACAATTTAAGATACATATTGCATGTTTTAAAACGTAAAAAATATATATATATATATAATTAAATTAAAAAAAACTGGACTGATTTTAGCACTACAGTACTGTGTAAAAAAGCACAATGAACCTGGACATATAATTGCACTGTGCAATATTAGATCTAAGGCCAGGATTAGTCCCTAGGTTCACATATAATGACGGGGTTCTCATTTAGAACATCCCTATGTTTTACTATATATGACTTTATATATACATATCCATATATATATATATATATATATTATATTATATATATATATATATATATATATATATATTCTTTTTTTATGAACTTTTTTTCTGTTTTTGATAGAGAATCATTGATTTTGATTCCCTATCATTTACAATGTACGAAGATTAATTTCCCCAAATACACTTGTACCAATACAATAATCTCAACCATCAAAATATAAGAAACACATTATCTGATCCAGAGGGTGTAAAATAATCAATACAAACCCATTATTTATATGTGGAGAACAAAGAATAGGCTTAAAGGTTCAAACGGGCTAACTAGAGAAAATTTTATTGGTAAAAGTACTTTATTTAAAAAGGCTGACAAAAATTGCCTATGATTTTATTTAACAAACCACACACAACAAGTCCTTGGCCAAGAACCTAGAGCAAGTTCTAGCGAACAACACATAATGATCGAATTACCCGTATAGAACATAACTTTTTAAACATATGCATATATATATATATATATATATATATATATATATATATATATATATATATATATATATATATATATATATATATATATATATATATATATATATATATATTTCATTTTACCATGAACTCAAAAACTATGTCAAGTGAATATGACAGTGGAATACTCTAAAAGATCCAAAAGAATGAAGATATTTGTTATCGATCCTTAACTCGACCGCTAGACTCCCTAATTTTCAAATCAAGTAAAGACAATAGTCTCTTAAATTCATTCCAAGTTTCCAGCCTTTCCACAAGCTTTGATTGACTCTCTAAAAATAAAAAACAAAATAATAAAATAATAAATGTGTTAAAGAAATAAAAGCACCAACATGAAGCTATATGAATACAATATAAGGTATGTATTTTAACTCAACTAAGACCCTCACCCGAAAACTTAAACAAAATTATATGAGAATCAAAGCAATGAATATGTCGTGAACCTCGGGATTTTTGACGGTGAGGAAGGGAAGAAGACGCTATTGAAAGTCAATGCGGGCGAGGGATCCGACAGGGTTAAGGATAACGTGGGAGGAAACGGGCCAAGGAGTTTAAAAGAAAAGAATCCACCAACAAATGACTAATGGGCCAGCGTAGTAATGGGCCAGTGAATCCTTATGTATGCTGATGGTTAAGGAAGGAAAGCCCATTATTATTATATTTACCCATTTTAATTTGTTTTTTCATTTAGCTAAGATATTTTGGCACATGGTATGTAACTAATTGTGCCCCTTGATCCTATTAATTCGGGGAAGGGTGAACAGAAAAGGTAGAAATAAATACTATAATCTTTCTCCTTAGATTTTCCTCTACAAATCTATTTCTCTCTCCTCCCCTATCCCTTTCTTCTTATTCAAGCAGATACATTATCCATTGTTACAATTACAAAAAGAATTACCTCTGAAATAATATCAAAACATTATAAGTGGTATCCAGAGTCTAGGATCCTTGGAAAATGGCTGATGGTACTTGTATCAAGGACCTGCAAGAAGCACAGGAGAAGATGGACCAAAACCTGCAAACCGAGGCCATGAAAAGAGAAGCAAGTGAGCTAAAGCTTCAAGAACTAATATCAGGTATTAGCGCAAATTTACAAGAATTAATGGGTCTAAACATGAAATATGACAACCTGATTCATACTTTAGCTGCTATGCAACTGCAAGTACTCAACATAACCAAGGGAAAAAAATCAAGCAGATGAAGAATCCATCCTAGGAGGGTCCTACCCAGGGTATGGCAGTGAGGGGACTAATTGTAGAACCAATA
The DNA here is from genome assembly GCA_014905375.1 of Phtheirospermum japonicum. NCBI lineage: Eukaryota > Viridiplantae > Streptophyta > Magnoliopsida > Lamiales > Orobanchaceae > Phtheirospermum > Phtheirospermum japonicum. The sequence goes on along the minus strand of BMAC01000598.1, from coordinate 128,762 downwards.
TTTCCTCTAAATCTAGAGTTGTGGCTGAGACACAGAACATGGGTTTTATAAGCCCTGTTCCGAGATTGGAATTTCCAAGGTTTGATGGCACATCCCCCAGATCTTGGGTGCTTAAATGCAATAGTTATTTTAAATTGATGCCTAATATCCTTGATCATCAGAAATTTGTTCTAGCTTCTATGCACTTTGAAGGAAAAGCTGCTCAGTGGTATCAGAATCTCACCACATCACATGCAAATCTATCTTGGCAACAATTGATTGAAGTAATTTCAGCTATGTTTGAAAAGTTGAAAGAGGCTAATATCATAGCAGAATTCAACAAGCTAAGGCAAAATGGTTCCTATGCAGAGTATGTGGACAAATTTGAGGAGTTGAACGCATGCATGATGATCCTGGACAGCTATACAGAGGAATGCTTCATAGCTAGTTTTATCAGTGGTGTGAGTGAGGAATTAAAGACTTTATCTATTATATATGAACCAACCACCTTGCAACAGACAATTGAATTGGGCAGGAAGCAAATATTGACTTTAGATGCTATTGCAAGAAAGTTCAAACATACCCCTAAACCCATCACCCCCATTTTCCAGAACAAGAAACATGAAAATCCCTACCCACAGGTCCTCAAATCCAATCCAAATACTAACCTAAACCACCAACCAGCACTAGTGCAGAAACTGTATATCCAAAAGGATAATTCTACCCTATCCATAACACCTTTTTGTACCTTCTGTAGTGACATAGTTCTAGAAAGTCTGTACTTTCCAGAACGCTTTTTTTTACCCTTCTGGATTGGAAGATTTCTAGAAGGGTAAAAAAAGGTGCTTTAGAAAATAAACTTTCTATTCTAGAACGATACTATCCCATGTTGATCTGCCACTTTCCAAAACGTCTTTTAAAAAATACCGTTCTAGTTTGTGACACTTTCCAGAACAGTATTTTCAAAAAAAAGTTCTGGAAAGTGATGCTTGCCAGAATGATATTTTATAAAATAACAATCTGGAAAGTTATACTTTACAGAATGGGTTTTAGAAAAGAAGTTCTGGAAAGTATAACATTCCAGAACAAAGTTTTTGAAAAACCGTTCTGGAAAATATAACTTTCCAGAAGGGTATTTTTGAAAATAACGATCTGCAAAGTTATACTTTCTAGAACGGTTTTTAGAAAAGACATTCTGGAAAGTATAACATTCAGAACGGTGTTTTCAAAAAGTCGATCTGGAAAGTAACTTTCCAGAATGGTATTTAGAAAAGACATTCAGGAAAGTTATACTTTCCAGATCGTTATTTTATAATAGCTGTTCTGAAAAGTCACTTTCCAGAACGTCTTTTCTACAATACCGTTCTAAAATTGCTTTTTAGAAAATTATTTTTAGTGTACGTTCCAGTAAAAACACACTTTTATAATGTCTTTTCCCAAAAAAAGCTTCTGGAAACTTGAATTTTTACAACGCTTTCATCAAATGTAAAATATCAAATATATAATACTATTAAAAACACCAAATCCTCATTCAAACTCTAAGTTACCAAATACAACATCTCAGTCCCTTCAAAGCACCCCAAAACAACAAAAATAATCACAATATTCATCAAGTGTTCAAAACAACAACCACTCACAAGTAACATAAGAAAAAAGGTTTCATCATAGATATTTGTTCCTGAAACCAAAATAAAATGTAGTGCGCACCCTCAAGTAATGACCTCTAGAAAACACTCGACCCAATATCTACAAACTACATTACTGTCATCATCCGACTAAGGTCCCTCCATATTGAATACTTGCATGCAATACACATAACTCAGGCAATACGCACACCTCATCACAAGATATCAATTGACAAGTTTTGAATTAATGCAAGTTTACTGGGATACGATTTGCCTTCCACAACAAAATGATAATAATTTTGATTTATTATAATTAACTTTTCAAATGAGTTAACAATATCTAGTTTGATGATCTCAAGCATAGAGCCCGCATTCATCAGCGTCCCCTTGTTTGCAACACTGGAAATAAATAAATCAATCAATTAAGATTCAACATATACATCTTGTGACCAATTTATTCAACATATACATCAATATAATTTGATGAAGACACAAACGCTTTCGACTGTATTCCGAACATTTTTTCGAATCTTAAAGTTTGATGTGCGACCAATAAAACTTTTTTTCATGCCATAAATTACCTTTGGATAAACCCACTCAAGCTTCTTGAATTGTCGTGAGTGCGTCCCTTTCATTAATTGGTATGCATTGAATGGTATATATCAAAATAAATTAGAAAAGCATCAAGTAAATGGAAAATAAAACTAATTCAAAAAAGACATACGTCTCAATCTTAGATGAAATATTTTTCTTTGGTTTTTTTTTTTGCAAACAACAAAACCAGGCCACATAATTGTACTTAGGGCAAAGAACCATCAACTGCCAATGAGTCCTACAAAAGATGAAACAAGACATAATTTATTAGAACAAGAAATATCCAAATTATTAATTAAAGATACTTCTTACTCATGCATAGGTGCAAGGAAGCACTCAAAGTCCCTTTCTCCAGTTCTTTCTTGTAGTGTTTCTTCGATATTGCCATGCTGAATGTTCAAACGGACTTATCAATCCACATTTATCATTTCTCTATGATAATCTTAATACGTTATACAGATACCTACAACATTTTAATTTCGTTAAGATATTTGTATGGAGTTTGATATTTTTTTCAGGTTCAAAAAAATTAATTGTAAAATTTAGAGGTAAAAGAATACTTATTGTAAAATTGCATGACCGAAATCGAAATCTTCCGAGTTACTAGCAACCCCATGATGTCTTGATTTATGTACACGTCGATTGTCTTCAGACTCACAACCCCGGCTTCAATACATACATATTTCGGTTGATTAATATCGGTTTCCGCAAACCACAAAGTTTTCAGCACATCACTTTGAGTCTTGGGTTGGGTCTGGGGTTTTGGAAATAGTTGCCTTTGAGAAATTCCCTACAAAAATAATTATAATATGTTAGTTCTAAATAATTATTAGAATTATAGTTATTATTGTTGTTAATAATAAGAATTATAATTATTACTATTGTTAATAAAAAGAATTATAATTATTTACTATATTTTATATATTACTTATAATATTTATGTAGATCACATTAAGAGAATTATAGAGTCTAGATTACTAGGGTTCTTTTATATTATTTCTAGTTTACATTGTTTCATTAAAATAAGAGATAAGTACCTTTCGACCAACATGCTCGACCAACCTTCTTGGCCAAACAATGAAATGATTTGGTGTTTCTCCTACCTTAGTGACCTCTTTTGCCGGGAATGGAACTTGAGCATCTTCTACTACAACTCGTACCACTGTCAGTCTCACCTCATCAGCTTTCATTTTCTTGTCGTGTACAATTGACCCCGTATCGAGAAGACGGCTATATGCAACTAATCTCCCTCGCGGATCCTGAACATATAGCTCATAATCATCATTGTGTTCATCGTGAGAGGCCATAAGATCCGGATCCTGATCCGCAAAAGTATTACTACCTTTTGCACTATTGACTACTAGAGTGAGGGGCTGTCTTGCAGATGTGGGTTGAGAGCTCGAAATCAAATAATTATAATATATCGTGGTAACTACAAGTTTTACATTTAGTATGACTACAATGACACTTCAAAATTTCCCCATCCTTCATTGCATGATGCGTGAGTGCAAATTGAATGAAACTCTCCACCCCTTCAACGAACGCCTTTTACAGGTAACCGTCCACCCTCCGTTTGTTCATCCAACTATGGTCAAAACTCATCCTATAATATTTTAAAGAGAAAAATCTTTTTTACCTCCTGAACTAGGGTCATTTTGACACTTTGCCTCCTAAACTTTTTTTTCGTGCAAATTACCTCCTAAACTGTATGAATTTTGCACTTAACCTCCTGAACTCCCATTTTTTGTGGAAGTTTTGGTAGGATCTCACTCGTTTGACATGCACGCTTATATATAAGGGGTAAAACCCACTTTTCATCTCTTACTTATGACTCCTGCTCAAAACAATGGCACGTGAGCACTCGTGTGACCTATTAAGATAATGTTCACATTAATATATGTCTACACGTAGGATTTGGAACCTACGTAGTGCTCATGCGCCATTATTTTGAGCGGGAGTCATGAGGAATAGATGGAAAGTCAATTTTACCCCTTATATGTTAGCGTGTATGTCAAACGAGTAAGATTCGGCTAGAATTTCGACCAAAAATGGGAGTTCAGGAGGTTAATTGCAAAATTCGTACAGTTTAGGAGGTAATTTGCATGAAAAAAAAAGTTTATGAGGCAAAGTGTCAAAATGACCATAGTTCAGGAGGTAAAAAAATTTTTTTCTCTATTTTAAATATGATGAATTAATGTAAATGACTGAATTCTAGAATTGTGAGCTATATGAGGGTGCCTATAGAAAACGATTGAATTTTTGGTAAGGGACCTATCCTATCCAAGAATGTGATCTTCAATAAAAAAATTATCTTAATATGTATTTTGAGAACCTAAAAATTCAGCAGCAGGTCCCATTAGTTTTCTAAGTACACATATATTGTAGTGCACTTGAAAATATGGAAGATAGCAGAAACCAATATTTAAAAGTCCACAAATAAATATACATACTAAGATAATCACATTACAATCACATTTTCAAACTGTACAAATACGTGGATAATTAAGAATTCTGTATACTCTCTATTTGATACTAAATCTCGAACGGGTCTAAGAAAAAGTGTTTGAGTGTAAAAAGAAAGAATATAATCGATCCATGTGTATAATTTTAAAATCTGTTGTTGGAGGGATGAAACCTCCTGACCGGCGTCGTAGACCATGTCATCATCGACGTATACAATATGTATATATTATTCAAAGATCATATCATATATATTAAACACAACATTCACGTGCCGATCACCACAACATTTCAAAACCCCACCACGCACATTTGAAAACTTTTAAAACCAACCATCACATTTAAAAAAAACTGTATTGGAGGGACAAAACCTCTCGGCCAACGTCGTACACCACGTCGACATCGATGTATACACCAACAAATCACAATATTAACGTGCGGATCACCAAGGCATTTAAAAACCCTAAACACTCAATTTAAAACCTTTTTAAATCACCATCACCTTAGAAAATTAGACATTAAAATTCATTATTGGAGGGAGAAAACATCCTAGTCGGCACCGTACATCACATCATCACTAACGTATACACCAACCAATCACTACATGTATATATTATTCACAAATTATATATATATATATATATATATATATATATATATATATATATATATATATATATATATATATATATTGGAACTTCTAAGGTGCCATGAGGGAACCGTACTTCACTTAATCACAACCATTGGATCATAAGTTGGTTATAAATATTGGTAAATTGATGGATGTAAATGCAGGATGGTGGAGAGCATGGTGCTTTCATGGCACCGTATCATTTCCTCTCTCTCTCTCTCTCTCTCTCTCTCTCTCTCTCTCTCTATATATATATATATATATATATAGGGGTGGGTTCAAATGAGAACCATGTCCTTATATGCAAACCTGCGAACTAGTGCTTTTATTATACAATCATAGTGCTTTGTTAATATTTCAGTTATATACACAATAGTTCTTTTATTATAGAATCCTAATACTTTTAATTAAATAAGGAAAGGCACATAATTGACCCTAGGTTTACATATAGAGATATGGTTCTCATTTGAACCTAATCCTATATATATATATATATATATATATATATATATATATATATATATATATATATATACTCACACACACACGCACACACACACTAGTTAAACACTCGTGTAGTACACGGATTTTATAAAAAACTAAATATAAAATATATTTGTGAAAATTAAAAAAATTTAAGTTTAAAATAAATAATTGAAGGGATGTGTTCTCAACCCGTGCCCTGTTCAATTTATTAATTATTATAATTATTAATTTATATTATATTGTAATATTTATATTAAATTCATTAATAATTATATTTACATACTTATAAAAATTCAAAAGATGTCATATTTTCAACTTGTCCCTAATCTATATTAATTAATTATTATTAACTCATTTTATATTTTTATGTTTAGATTAATTTTGTTAATAATTATAGTTACATACTTTGAAAAATTCAAAAAGGTGCCATACTTTCAAGCCTTTTCGCATTGTGCCATTGTCTAATAAATATTATTTAATTATTATATAATTGAATTTTTTTAAATTTAGACTGAATTCAATACTAATATTTAGTAACATACTCCAATTTTTGCAAATATATTATAAAATAACTATATAGAAAATTTAAAATTTCAAAATTAAATCATTTCATCTTTTATTATAAATACAACTTATTTAATTATTTTCATAAATAAGTTTTTTTTTGTAATTAAAATTATTTCATATATAATTTGTCTTTTAATTAAAATAATTAGTTTAGATTTTTTATACTATATATATGACTTATTTATATTTTTATATTAGGAATATAAAAGAAAGTTATTGAATTAGACAAAATATAATAATAAAAAATTACTAAGTTAGGATAAATATAATAAAGATAAAATATTAAATTAGGCAAGATACAATAAAATAAAAGTATTAAATTAGGTATATATTAGGCTCGGATGGCACATAAGCAACTGAAGAACCAAGAATTTTTATTATCCAAGCAAGGCATATGAAGACGACACATAGATTAAGAGGATTTTGCATTAACATATACTTGTTTAACACCCGTGTATTACATGGGACTTATCAAAAGATAAATATAAAAATTATTTGTGATAATTACAGAACTTTAAATTTAAAATAAAAAATTAAAATAATATATTCTCAATTTGTGCCTTGTACATGTCTAATATATTTATAATTATTATAAATATTAAGTAATTTGTATTTGATGTTTAAATTAAACTCATTAATAATCTTAGTTACATACTTACAAAACTTCAATGTTTAGAATAAATTCGTGTCACATTCTAAACTCGTGTCTAATATATATTTTACTTAATATTATTATTAAATCATTTTATATATTTGTATTTAGAATAAATCCGTCAATATATATTAGTTACATACTTTGAGATATTCAAAAGATATCATACTCTCAACCCGTGTCGCATTGTACTGGTGTCTAATCAATATTTATTAATTATCAGTATATAAGTTAATATTTTATGTTTAGATTGAATACATTACTAATATTTAGTTACATACTTAGATTATTGTAAATAACTCATATTTTACCTATATAGAATATTTGAAACTTCAAAAATAAAATTATTTTAAACTCTACTATCAAAGAAGACTTATTTAATTATTTTCATAATAATCTTTTTTTGTAATTAAAATAATTTCATATGTAATTTGTCTTTTAATTAAAATAACTAGTTTAGATTTTATCTACTAATTATATATGACTTATTTACATTTTTTAGGCAACACTCTTGTTAGGCCGGACTAACGGATTATCCGCTAGACCAAAACTTCATACCGCTAATACAAAAACCAATACATTATAGTAAAAAATCAATACATCATAATACAAAAATTAATGCATCATAACACGGGTCAGATATTTATGAAAAACCAATACTTTTGAGTATAACAACTAATACATCATAGTTCAAAAACCAATACATTATAATATCGGGTAAGATGGCCTAACGGGTCATGACCCGTCAATCTAGCCTAACGCAAGTCTTTGCCATATTTTTATATTAGGAGAATCAAAAGAAAGAATTGAATAAGTAAAAATATAATAAAATAGTTAAATTAGGTAAGATACAATGAAAAGAAAGTTATTAAATTAGATAATATTAGGCTCGGATGACACATAAGAAATTGAAGCACCAGAACTGTTTATTGGTCAAATGAAGAATACGAAGCAAACACATAAGTTATGAAGATTTTACATTAATATATAGGGGTGATACACACACACACACACACACACACACACACACACACACACACACAATATATATATATATATATATATATATATATATATATATATATATATATATATATATATATATATATATATATATATATATAACACAACATCAATTACCTAAATAATTACAATTCAACAATAAATTTCAAAATAATTGATAAACAAAACCCCAAGACAATCCTAATTTCCAATATCAACCTCAATTATTTAAATAACTAAGATTCAACCGTAAATTCTGAAATAATTGCTAAGTAAATCCAAACTAATATTAAATCTTGAATTCAACCTCAATTGTAAAAATAATTAATATTCAACACTAATTTTTTTATTAATTGCTAAATAAACCCCAAAATAACCATAATCTTTGAAACCAATTTGAATTATCTAAATAATTATAACTCAATCCTAAAATCTTGAACTAGCTGCTAATGAAGCCCAAAAACAATCATAATTTTTGAACTAAACCCACAATTATATCTAAACAATTAAAAAAATTAATAAAAATAATAATAAAACCTGTACAGCGGTGGTGGCTGATGGAGCGGTGGTGGTGGACGCTGGTGGTAGAGCGGTGGTTGTGGCAGACGTTGCGGTGGGGCACCGCGGTGGTGGTTAGAGTTCGTTGGTGGTGGTGGTCACCGCTTCTCTTCTTTTTCCCTCCCGTCTTTTTTTATTCTGGTTTTCAACTCTGCAGAAACAGACGGGCTGGGGGAATATTTAGAGTTTTTGTCGACGGCCTAATTGCCGTCTGACATATTAATATTTTAATTATACTAATGGGCATAAGTCGTTGGCTAACATGGCCGTCGGTGCCCCGTCAGCAAAATCATAAACGCGGACGGGTGTTACTCGTCGACATAAAAGTCATAGGTAGAGCGTCGACATCTCGGTTGCTAAATTATGACGCTTATAAAACTATTGCCTGATGGCAGTTACCTGTCGGTAACCCATCGGCATATACCAGCGGCTTTTTACCCGTTGGCATTTGCCGATTTTTTTGTAGTGATATTGAATGGTTGATACAAATCATTCTTCTCTATATTTCTCAATAACATATTTATTTAATTTTGAAAGCCTATAAATTGTGGGAACTATATGTTACTCGTAAAGCATGAAATGATATGAGATTTTCGATTTGGGATTAAGAAATAATATTATGGATTAGAATAAAGATTAATAATAAAGAATTAAAAAAGGTATAATAGTAATTTTACATAAAAAATTGGGAGGCCATCCTAAAATTGGACACAGGGTGGTCGCCCACCATGCCCACCCTTAGAGCCGCCCCTGATGCCAGGAATTAGATAGGATCGGCCTGGTTGCATTGCAACACATAGTGAATGAGCAATGATAATTTATAAGTAAATTTAAAGTGTCATGGCTAATAGCTGTAGAGTACTGGTTCGATTCTCACATGACATTTGAGAATCGTTCACTTTGAAATTGGCTTATTGTGAGAAATGTACATTGTATGTACATAATGAAGGCAATAATCCAAAAAAGCTATATGCATTGACAATAAAAAGTTGCTCCTTGTTTTGACCTTAAAGAAAACCACTAATAAGGAAACTTGCACTAGAATAAAACCTTGTCTAGTTCCGGTTCACCAACGCTCCGATCACATCATTTGGCCTATATAAAAATATAGAAGCAAGACTGATATTATTTTATTTATGCCATTTACGTTTAAAATCCTATTAATTGTTTTATTTTATTTAGAGTTATTTGCCCTTCTGGACTCTTGAGTTAGTTAGAATGGTTAGTAGTTTAATCTAGCAAATTACTAGATCCCTTTATCTTAGTGAGTCTTTTATTAGTCTTTATCTACTTGACATCTCAAGATAATTATCTTAACCTTGTTTTATGCAACTAGAACTCTTTCAAGGAAGTTGAACTAATTAATATCACTTGTCTTTTGATGAAGAACAACAAGTGAGGCGAGAGAAACAGAAAGAGAACTACATTTTGTGTCGCTCATCATCTTAGAGTTCTTCGAGTTTGTGTTTGATCAAACCTGAAGATTTTTACGAGCGAGTTTTTAGAGTGTTTTTGTAATATTACTAGATACGATTGTTCCATTGTTTGTAAAATAATTCCTTTATTTCTAGTAATATAATTTATGGTCTAAGGTCGCGTTCTGTGAGTTCATTTAAGTCACAGACAAAAATCATTTCTGTGTATTTCTTATAAGTACGAAGATGTTAGTGTGGATGTCTCAACATTTCCACTAACATCTGTATTCAAGTTACATTCATGAAAGTTGCCGAAGACCTTTAAAACCTTCAATTGGTACCATTTTCTCTATCTCTAATGCAAATACCAAAGCATTGAACGCTCTTTACTGGTTTATGGACGTCTCTCTATTCAAAATTATCTCAAACCTTCAGACTGCAAATGAAGCATGGGACGCCCTACAAATTTTCTGTGAAGGTACGAAAGGAGTTTAATGAACAAAAATCAGAATGCTTGCAACTCAGTTTGAAGTACTAAGAATGGAGGAAAGTGAAACCATTGTCAGTTATAGTGCCAAGCTCCTCGACATCGCAAACGAATTCCAATCACTAGGTGCCTCCATCTCAAATGAAAGGCTTGTGAGCAAATTCTTGCGATCTATGACTAAAAAGTTCAACATGAAGATAACAGCCATTGAAGAAGCCAAGGACACCTCTATCATGAGTTTTGACAAACTAGTTGGATCCCTGAAAAAATACAAGATGGAATTAAAGATCAAACAACCTTAAGGGAGAAGTATTTCTATAATCTCTGCCCCAGACTTTGAAGATGAAGATTTTGATCTTGCAGCTCTTGCTCATGAAGCTGAGACTACTGAGTTGGATGAAGATGGAATTGCTCTCATCATGAGAAAGTTCAGTGACTTTCTGAATAAGAAGAACAACTCAAGGAAGCCTTTCAATCGACACATCAAGTCCTCATCTGAACCTGCCACTGCAAGACCATTGGGTCAATCCACCAACAGGTTCCAAAGAATGGATGTAACTCCCACAAGTGTCAAGTCTGAACACCAAAATCAAAATAGCACCAAGGATTTGGACAAAGTTCAATGTCATGAGTTTAGAGGTTTTGGACATTACCGGCATGAATGTGCTAACACCAAGAGAAAAAGACACCTAATTACCATGAGTGATGGGGAAGATGAGGAAGAATCAAAAGCAACCGAAGAAGTTGCTGCCATGAATGCTTGTGTTATATGGGATGACACTGACAATGTGAATGACATATGGTGTCTTAACTCGATCAATTTTAAAGACACATATGATAATGAAGATTTTGGTGCCGCCTACAAAGAACTTTATGAAAATTGGTGCAAACTTGTTCATAAGGTTAAAATTCTCTCTCAGGGAAATGAAATAATGGCACGCACAGACAAAGAACAACAATCTGTTGTTTTACGTCTAAAATCTCTTCTAACCAAACGTGAAGAAGAACTTGATAGAGCAAGGTCAGAATACAACAGCTCTACTAAACCTAAAGAAACTCACCACAGGCACGACCAAACTCGATGAGATCCTATATATTGTGTACTTGATCAAACACGGGATAGGATTTGAGGCGCTTGTTTTCATTAAAGAAGGTGACAAATCTAAAGAGGGATCTGTTTCTTTCAAGAATCCCAAGCGTCGAAGACGTGCCTATGTGTGCCATCATTTCTCAGAAACAGGACACATCAGACCATTTTGTAAAAAGCTTAAGTCAGAGAAAGCATCTACCCCAAGAAGGGAGATAGTGCCATCACTACGGAAGAAACAGGTTTTAACTGCGATTCTGGGAGGGTTTTTACGGTGGTTTTGGAACCGCCGTTAAATGCGATGCCGAAGATTTTTACGGTGGTTCTTGAACCGACGTAGAAAGTGAAACTTTTTACGGCGGTTTTGGAATCGCCGTAGAAAGTATCACTTTTTACGGCGGTTCTTGAAAACTACCTTCTAGAAATTTTGTTTTCCAGAACAGACATTTTACGTCGGTTCTTGGAAAATACCTTCTAGAAAGTCTATTTTCCAAAACGGACATTAAAAATACCTTCTAGAAAGTAGTTTAAAAATTAAAAAAAAATGAAAACAGGTGCAGCAATTTTTAGAGATTCACTTTTTCTCATAAATGTTCATCACTCTACTATTAAATAGTTCAAATTACAACCAACACAAGAAGTTATCACTTAAAAACTATCTATTGATAATACTTTAGTACTTGATAGGAGCGATAATGTCAAGATGGGCGCCAAGCTTCTCCTTCAATTTATATATAATAGCATGAAATGGAAGTATATGAAAAACAAAGTTGTAAACTCACAAACATCCTCAGATCAAGCATTGGAGTACTCATAATAAAACAATACAGAGGTTTTCATATGTTAATTGTTAGCAAGATTGGAAGTAACGGTTCAGAATCTTTTAAGCAATTCTCTGTTCTTTCTCCAGCAGTAATGCTCTGGATCATCTTTTAAGCAAGTGTTATAAATCAATCTCAGCTAAGTAATACTTAAACTCATTTTATAGGCAAACTTGTGATAACTTTATATTTTTGGTAGCATTCATCTTAAATTCTTTCGATCGTGACAAAGACAGTTAAAATCTATAAAATTAATCTTAAAACCATTAATCACATATCATAATGGCCTCTGTTATCCTAAAATATACCATAGGCATTCATCATGTCACAACATGTATTAAATAACATATATCATTAGACTCAAGAACCAAACAAAATCAAACGAAGATGGAAAATAAAAGTACCTATTTGGTTGTCAAAGCATGATTTAATTGGAAGACTTTCAGGATCCTTTTATAGAAGCAACTGAACCAAGGATAACAAGAGGGAATTCAGGCCAGATAAAGTTGATCGCATAGCATAATTTCCTCAATGTTGTGTCTCCATCATTATACTTGTAAAGACAATGACCACCTTAATACTTGCAAATAATAAATTCATATGCAACAAAAGAATCATAACAATCAAATGGCATATTAACAAGTATAAATCACACTTATCACGGTGCTGTTTTTGCTCTGTTCCTCTGAGTCCATCTAAAATATGATATTATTTAATTCGCACAGGAAGGATATTACGAAGATCTCTTGTTAAAAGAAGTCCAAATTAAGGAAAAAGAATAAGAAAGTAAGAAGATTTCATAATAGCGTGTAATGACTCTTGAATTAGTCAATAATTTTATAATACTATATTCTTATTGACAATAGTTAAATCAACGAACAAGCAGGCAAAAAAATAATAAATAATTGACTGCCATATCATATGCTCACAAGATTACACACACGGTACTTTTGCAGTTTTTACTCTTTAAAGAAACAAAGAAAGCTCATAAACACACAAGCAGAAATCAAAACTGAGAGAAAAAAGCTAGATCTATAAGAAACTGCAAATCCTGAAACTATGAATAGGCGGCGAGAGAGAAAGAGTGGTACCATCTTCTTCAAGCTCGCTGCCGCTATCGATCTGCTCGAACTCCGATACGGCATCGTCACCGGCGAGTGGCATCTAGAGAGCATCGCTCTTGACGATGTGAAAGAAGAGCTGAAAATCCAATCGTTGAATTTAGACTCACTGAAAATTAAACAAACCCAATACAAAAACAAGAAGAGATAGATGTTGAAGAGATAGTAGTATATGGAGATCCAAGTATACTACATTCAAACAAACAAAAAAAATTTGCTCAGCAAAAGTTTATTTCCATCCTTCTCCGCAAGATTCAGTAGAACAATGGACCGAGTATTCAAAAAACCAGATTCTGCTAAAATAACAACAATAACAGGACTTTTGCCCAATTAACTAATCACCCTAGGTCAATTGAAGTATCCAGAGCACAAAACCTATTTTCAATTTCATATCAGATCTATTTCTCACTATGGAAGTCATCTTTCCTTGCTGCGACGTTCTCGGACATGTGGACGTTCGTCGCGTAAGCATTCTTGGCTTGTATCGCGTACTTGCGGTCTCTCCTTATCCTTGTTTGAGAGTCCCTAAATATAAGATTTTCGAAACCCCATTCTCCGAGATTAATGTATAAGCAAGCAATTTCAGATGACCAACATTAGTAGTGCACTAGTTCTAGAAAATCGGCCAGAATTTAAGCTTTACTCTATTGCCCAGTTGTCTTTTGCCCCATTTATTGCTTACCAATTACAAGGCACATTATAATTTACATATATAAATATCAATGTTCAATCCTAATAAGGTTCAATTTCTTACAATGACGCAACAACATTCACCCAATACATTCTCACATTATAGCAAAATGGGGAATATGAAAGTGAATTCACTAATCGTTAATAAAAAAAAGAAGAAGAAAACACGATTGTCACATTATTGCAAAAGGGGGAACTATAACTGTAAGGGAAAATATCATTTTTGATACATTATGTTGGCCACTTTCCAGAAAACATACGTGATGTTGGCCAGCATCAAACTACGTCTACTAAGTTGGCAAATTCATCAAAAAAGGTACATTTGTATCATGTTCGAGCCCAAATGCTGACGTGGCGTGATTATTTATTTTCTTATCATTTTTTATTTAATTTTAAATATTAAATAAAGAGAAAAGTCTATTTTGCCCCTCCTTATTTCTTTAATTTTTCCATTTTTTTCTTTTTAAAAATATGTTGATTAATTTCTTCTTTCTAGTATTTTTGTACAACTTAAATAATATTCATGAGTTTTTTTTTAAAATAGAAAAAAAATTATAATTTTTCTTTTAACATGGCTAAAATTAAACCAACACCATTATATTGATATTAAAACTTGAACAGCGATAATCTGATACGGTGGGTTGGTGGCCATGAAACCAAAACGTAAAACTTAAATATCCAAAAGACAACAAGATGAATGTAAATCTTCAGCACATAAAACAGCCTAAAATACAAAAAAGACATTAACTCATCAATATCTGATGGATCAAGATTGGGTTGGGACATTCACGGGCAAAATGACCCTCTTCACCACACTGGTACCAGCCGCCCTCGCCTCTGTCGGAGCGTCCACTGCCACCGCCTCCACCCTGAGAGCAATCCCTTGCCATGTGCCCAGGTTCACCGCACTTGCAACAGCCGCTGTCTCGGTCGCTGCCGCCATAACCGCCGCTGTAGCCACCGCCACCACCTCTATAGTCACCGCCACCGTAACCGCGGCTACCACCCTGACTCCCACCGTCGTAGCTGTACCCGCCACCACCACCGCGGGTGCTTCCCTTCACCGACGCGCCGTCTGATCCAGTCACGTTGGTAGCCCTAGCACGGCCGTCGTTGCCATACTCGAGCGAGTACTCAACCGTCTCGCCGTCGCCGTGGCTGCAGAAGCCATCGGACTTGATGGCCGATTGATGGACAAACAGGTCATCGGATCCATCGCAAGGGATGGCACTGGCTTCGTAGTTGCGGATTGTGGGCTCAGTTCTCGGCTCGGATTTGAATTGGTCGGAGCTTGAGGCAGCCATGGCTATAACAGTAGGTTCTCGATCTTATCAGAGGGTGAAGGTGCTAGGCTGTGGAAATTTAGATAATCACTCGGTAGTGGAGACCGGCTGGAGCCGCCGCTGCTCTTTTCTTTCCCTTTGCCCTCTTTTCCTACCTTTTTCTTCTATTTTCCATTTTGTGTGAAGAAACTTATTTGGAGAAGTGGAGACCTGAGCGAGTAATAAGTTGAACATTTTTTTCTAATGTTTTTAAGTTGTGTATTATTATGTATTATATAGTTCTTTTTGTCTTTTTTTATTTTGAAAAAAAAGGGGCAAAATAGACTTTTCTCTTTATTTAATATTTAAATTTAAATAAAAAATGATAAGAAAATAAATAATCACGCCACGTCAGCATTTGGGCCCGAACATGATAAAAATGTACCTTTTTTGATGAATTTTCCAACTTAGTGGACGTATTTTGATGCTGGCCAACATCACGCATGTTTTCTGGAAAGTGGCCAACATAATGTATCAAAAATAAAATTTTCCCAAAATCAGAAACCTTTGAAAGCTTTCACAAAACTTTCAAAATGTGTTAGTAACAAATATTGTCTGCAAATTGGCAGAATAGGACTGATCATGGTAAAGAGTTTGATAACTCATCCTTTAAGAATTTATGTGACAAATATGGCATTCTCATGAGTTTTCTTCACCCATTACACCCCAAAAAAATGGAATAGCTGAGCGAAAGAATCAATCGTTACAAGAAATGGCTCAAACCATGCTAATTTCCAAAAACTTGTTTAAAAGATTTTAGAGTTGGTACTTGTCAAACTCCCTACGAAATCCTTGTTGGAAAGTAACCAATTCTAAAGTATTTTCATGTTTTTGGTTGTGTGTGCTATGTTTTGAATGACAGGTCCTACTTGTCTAAATTTGACTCAAAAAGTGACAAGTCTGTGTTTTGGGGGTATTCGGTCAACAACCATGCATATAGGGTGTTTATTGATTTGCATCTTTTTGTACATATTTTCATTATCGTTTTTGTTTCATGTTGCGTGTTTTTCGCTTGATTTTTGTTGATTTAGGAGTCGGGTTGGTCATTTTTCGTATATCTAGATTTTCTTAGTTTTTGTACGTTTTGTTATTAATTTTCGTAGTTTTTCACGTTTCCGTTTTTCTTGGCCGTAGGACGTCCAAGCGGGGCCCACGCTCATTTGGGATCGTTGATACTCGACTCGAGAATGGACGGACAAAGCAAGGAAGCACAGCGGACGAGGTTCGACAAACCGGCGGACGTGAAAAGAACGAGAAATCGAGCCGGGCGATGGAATCCAGTCGACCGACTGAATGTTCAGTCGATCGACTGACCCGGCTAAAATCGACTGGATTCCAGCGAGTTTTGAAGTTTTTGACAAGGCAGTCGATCGACTGCAGTCGATCGGCTGGGTCCTCTCAAGATCGACGGAATTACAGGGCTTCAGTCCGTTTTTGACATCGCAGTCGATCGACTGCCGACAAGGCCGATCGACTGCCAGTCGATCGACTGCTTTTTCTCAGTCGATCGACTGAAAAGCAGATTTCTTTTGAAGATATTAGCAATCAGACGTCATTTTCAAGAACCCAACTTGCATCAGGGCTTTCCTCTCCAAGAAAGCTTCTCCAACTTCAGAAAATTTTTGGCTTTTCATCTTTTTAATTAGTTTTAATTCCTATAAATTCTAGCATAAATCAATTAAACATAGTTTCACGAGGGTTTCAACATCCCTAGAACTAGATAATAAAGTTTACTCACTCATGGAGTTAAGAAAATAAAAGAAAAGGTTCAGATAAACAAACATAATCCTTGATAAAATAGGAGAGATGATGTGTTGAACTTGAATCTTGCATCTTGGAACGTCAATCTTCAAGTTCCCTTGCGTGTGGATGACTTGGGAAGAGTTGGGAACCTCTCTGGACCTCCTTAGAACCCTAGGATATGTTATATTATGCCTCTGGGACGAAATAGGGTCGGGTTTTATATAGAACTCCTTTTTCTTGCCGCCCAAGATTCTTCCTAAAAAAATTCTGCCGAGTCGGCGTCGACGGAGCGTCGACTGACGCGAACCAGCCCTCGGCGTCGACGCGAATCAACTGCCTGCATCGTCCTGCATGCGTCGTCCTGCATGCGTCGACATCGACGCTTCAGAACATGAGCGTCGACATAGCGTCGACTGACGCCCTTCCCATCGACGCTTCAGAACATGAGCGTCGACATAGCGTCGACTGACGCCCTTCCCATCGACGCTTCAGAACATGAGCGTCGACATGGCGTCGACTGACGCGAACCAGCCTT
>BMAC01000598.1:83774-99858 GCA_014905375.1 Phtheirospermum japonicum | reverse complement strand
CAAAGGTATGGGTCGTCCCACACATAATATTTCGCATCACTTCTCAGCTTGTCCCTCCTTGCTTTCGTCAGCCCTGTTGGAAACACACGAGCAACTAGAAAATTTACTAAGTCAGCGTACCATGGATCCACGTGTTCAACCGCAAGTAGTTGCTCGTCCGGAAATCTCTCATCAAGTTGTAGCTCATTCCCCTCATGCACTAATCTACTAAGGTGGTCGGCCACTGTATTCTCGGCTCCCTTTTTGTCCTTGATCTCCAAATCGAATTCTTGGAGTAGTAAAATCCACCATATGAGTCGTGGCTTCATCTCCTTCTTTGTTAGTAGATACCGTAGGGCCGCGTGATCACTAAAAACCACCACCTTTGATCCAATGATGTATGATCGGAACTTCTCAAGGGCAAACACAATAGCTAGAAGCTCCTTCTCCGTGGTAGTATAATTTTCTTGGGCCGGGTTCAAGGTCCTCGATGCATAATAGATCACATGGGTTGCCTTGTCCACCCTCTGACCTAGCACGGCTCCCACAGCATAGTCGCTCGCATCGCACATTATCTCGAAGGGTAGGTCCCACCTCGATGCTTGGATAACTGGAGAAGTGGTCAGCCGTTCCTTCAGTGTGTCAAAGGCCTTCTTGCAGTTGTCATCGACCTCAAATTCCACATCTTTTTGCAAGAGCCTACAAAGTGGCGATGTAATCTTCAAAAAGTCCTTGACAAATCTTCTATAAAATCCTGCATGGCCAAGAAAAGAACGAACTTCCCGCACATTGGTGCGGTAAGGCAACGCAGCTATGGTATCAATCTTAGATTTATCGACTTCTATTCCTTTTAACGAAACGATGTGTCCTAAAACTATACCCTGTTCTACCATAAAATGACATTTTTCCCAATTTAGTACAAGATTAGTATCGACACAACGTTTCAGAATTAAAGATAAGTTTCCAAGACATACCTCAAAAGAATTGCCATAAACGCTAAAATCATCCATAAAGACCTCTATAATCTCGCCAACGTATTCCGAAAAGATACTTACCATACATCGTTGGAATGTGGCCGGTGCATTGCAAAGTCCAAAAAGCAGGATTTGATAAATATCCCTAGTAGCCATCCAAAAAGCAGTAGTATGAATGGCCCGCCAACCTCTCAATCATTTGATCAAGAAATGGAAGAGGAAAATGGTCCTTGCAAGTCATGGCGTTTAGCTTACGATAATCAATACAAACTCGCCAACCCGTTTGCACCCTTGTTGGAACCAATTCGCCTTCTTGATTTTCGACCACCGTTACCCCCGACTTCTTCGGAACGACTTGAATCGGACTCACCCACCGACTGTCAGAAATGGGGTAAATCACTCCAACATCAAGTAGTTTTAGAATATCCTTCTTTACCACCTCCATCATTGGTTGATTCAGTCGTCTTTGGGGTTCCCTAGATGGTACAACATTCTCTTCGAGAAAAATTTGGTGCATACACCTGGATGGACTTATACCTCGCAAGTCTGCTATGGTCCATCTGATTGCTTGCTTATTATTCTCGAGTACTTGCCGCAGTGATGCTTCTTGGGAGTTATCTAAGCATGATGAAATGATCACAAATAATGTCTCATTTTCTCCCAAAAAGATGTATTTCAAATGCTCAGGCAATGACTTGAGTTCGAGGTCCGGTGCCTTGACGATGGATGGTACGGCCTTCTCATCTAACTCGAGAAGCTTGATAAAGTTCATAGTACGATTGTATGGCTCCGTGAATGGCTCTAGTGTTTGCAATGCCGATACCATCTCTTATATTTCATTCTCCCAGTTTGGCTTGGTAATTGGATAACTTAAGAGCAGCGAGTCCTCCCCCAAACTTCGTGTGATCGTCATCTCGTGCTCATCTTGTTTGTGCATTTCTAGAAAATCCTGCGCTAGAGATTCAAAACAATCAAGTGTAAAAACAGAGTTATCGCAGTCAGGAAATCTCATAGCATCAAAAATATTAAATTGACAAATATGACCGTCAAATTCCATTGTTAGAGTGCCTCGAGTAACGTCGATTTTTGTTTGAACAGTGTTCAAAAATGGTCGCCCCAGTAAGATAGGTGGCGATTTTGATGCGGACTCGCTCATGCTCAACACATAGAAGTCAGCTGGGAAAATCAGTTCGTCAACCTTTACGAGAACATCTTCAATTACACCATCGGGGTAAGCAGTGCTTCGGTCGGCAAGTTGGATTACTACCCCTGTTTTATTTAATGGTCCAACCTTCAAACAATCGAAAATGGTGCGTGGCATAACATTTATTGACGCCCCCAAATCCAGCATGGCTCGCTCGACTCGCATGTTTCCAATCGTGCATGGAATGAAAAATATGTCCGGGTCATTCCGCTTTTGTGGCAAGCTCTTTTGGAATACGACCGACACGTTCGCTCCCATTAGGACTTTTTTATCTCCCTTTAACCTTCTTTTGTTAGTGCATAGGTCCTTGAGGAACTTGGCGTAATGAGGAATTTGTTTGATCGCATCGGCAAGTGGAATAGTGATCTCCACCTTCTTGAAAACGTCTCGTATTTGCCTCTCCGTGTCTTCCTTAGCTTGGCGCTTGATTCTCGATGGAAATGGAAGTGGCTCGGTCCTAGGAGGAGAAACAACAGGGTCATCACAATTATTAGAAGGTTTAGAATTACCCTTTTCAGCATGTTTTGGCTCCGTGTTTTCTTCCTCCTTCTTGTCTTCATTTTCCGGCTCTAGCATTAGATTGGCCGGTCCTTCCACTTTTTTGCCACTTCGTGTTGTAATAGCGCTCATATTTTTCGGATTCACCTCGGTTTGAGGAGTTAATCGGCCACTACCTCGTGCTTCTAGTTTGACTAAGTGTTCTGCCATTTGACTCATTTGGGTCTCTAGGCCTTTTACGCTCGTCGCTAATGATCTCACCATTTCATCCAAATATGGGGATGCATTCTCGTTCCGCTGTTGGTTGTTGTATTGATTCGGGAAATTTTGTCCCTTTTGTTGAGCTTGGGAGGGCCTTTGGTCTTGATTTCCAGGTATATTCCCTTGCTGTATATTTCCCTGCTGATCCCTCCATCTAAAACCAGGGTGGTCGACCCATCTTGGATTGAAGGTGTGGGGGTACGAGTCGTACTTCCTCCCTTGCCCATTTCCGGTTCCCAAGGCATTCACGTGTGCCTCGCGTGCTGAGTAAAAGTGTGGGAATTCGTCAGTAACGTGCTCCAATGTTTCGCAAAAACCGCATGGTCGAACCTTTGGAGCTCCTCCCGCACTCATCATAGTTTTCAACTTACTCAATTGGGTTTGTAGTAAATCAATACCCAGCTCGTTTACTGATTTCAATGAAGAATCACGACTGCCGAATTGCTGAGAGTTGGCTGCCATGTTCGATGTCAGTTCTTTTGCTGCTGTCGGTGTCTTGTCCATCAAGGTGCCTCCACTAGCGGCATCAATCATGTTTCGATCAGTGAGACTCAATCCCTCATAGAAGTATTGGATCAAAAGTTGCTCGCCCATTTGGTGTTGAGGGCAACTCGCAACAAGCCTCTTGAATCTTCCCAATACTCGTGCAACGTTTCTCCTTGCGCCTGCCTAGCCGAACAAATGTCTTTTCGAAGATTTACCACTCGTGATGCGGGAAAGTACCTCTGCAAGAATGTTTTCTCCATAGCCCCCCACGTAGTGATGGATCCCAAAGGTAAGTAGTAAAACCAATCTTTGGATAGGTCTTTCAATGAAAAGGGGAATGCCCTTAGCTTGATTTGCTCGTCCGTGACTCCGGCGGGTTTCATGCTTGTGCATATGACATGGAACTCCTTCAAGTGTTTGTGCGGATCATCGCCAGTGAGTCTATGGAATGAAGGTAAGTGATGGATTAGTCCGGACCGTAGCTCAAATGTAGCATCGTTCACCGTTGGAAAAGTGATGCACAATGGTTGTTGAGGAAGGTCGGGATTTGCCAACTCCTTCAATGTTCGTTCCGCTTGAGAAGACATCGTCTCGTTTTCTCGTTCTTCGCTCTCGCTCGAAGAGTCCTCGGATATGTAATTGGGTAATACCTCCTCCGAGTTCGACTTCTTCTTCAACTCACGGCCTCTCTTGTTGATTTCTGGATAATAATGCAAATTCTTCTTCCCGGATGATCTCAAGTTCATTCACCTAAGAAAACACTCAACAAGAGTTCAACTCTGTTAAACAAAATTAAAAATAAATAAAATACTAAAATACTAAAAATCACAATTTAACACGTCACTCCCCGGCAACGGCGCCAAAATTTGACCGCCCGTCGTCAAGCGTCAAATTAAATATTTATTTTCCTTAGCTTCTTCCTACTAACTAGTAGTAGCGATAAGTAAGGGTCGAACCCACGAGGAGTATGGTTAGATCGTGATGATTCGTATTTTATTTAAATAAATGATTAGGGTTAGGAATTATGAATTAATTTAACTAATAAAATAAACTAGTAAGAAAACAATTAACGAAGAATTCAATAATAATAAAAGCCTAGTTCTAGTTCAGTTTCCACCCTCGATTCACTCATTTAACCAACCACAATATCATAATCCATTCATCATATGCAACTAAAAACCCTAAGTAACAACAAGCTCTGCTACTCGAATTTACCCTTATGTGTATTTAATTAAAATAAGCTCTTTAATTAAACATAATCAATGAACAATCTAGAATAAGCTCTCTAGATTTAATCCATCAACAGCAATAAGAATCAGGTAAATAGGCTAATCTAAGCAATAAACTCACAAGCTCGGTTTATTTAACTTATGATGTGTTGTCCTTAACGATTTACAATCATTAGTTGCTTCAGAGAAATAGTAATTACGATAATTACACGGGAAGCAATCCTATTTCTAGCAATAGATAACCAATCCCTAATCTAGGTGATCAAGCCAAATTAAGAATTAAGCAATCATAAATTGAAATTAGAACAACACAAACAATCGCATATGACGAACGAGCAACAATATTGCATAAATCAATTAAACATAGTTTCACGAGGGTTTCAACATCCCTAGAACTAGATAATAAATTTACTCACTCATGGAGTTAAGAAAATAAAAGAAAAGGTTCGGATAAAAAAACATAATCCTTGATAAAATAGGAGAGATGATGTGTTGAACTTGAATCTTGCGTCTTGGAACGTCAATCTTCAAGTTCCCTTGCGTGTGGATGACTTGGGAAGAGTTGGAACCTCTCTGGACCTCCTTAGAACCCTAGGATATGTTATATTATGCCTCTGGGATGAAATAGGATCGGGGTTTATATAGAACTCCTTTTTCTTGCCGCCCAAGATTCCTCCTAAAATAATTCTGCCGAGTCGGCGTCGACGGAGCGCCGACTGACGCGAACCAGCCCTCGGCGTCGATGCGAATCACCTGCCTATGTCGTCCTTCATGCGTCGACATCGACGCTTCAGAACATGAGCGTCGACATAGCGTCGACTGACGCCTTTCCCATCGACGCTTCAGAACATGAGCGTCAACATAGCGTCGACTGACGCCGTTCCCATCGACGCTTCAGAACATGAGCGTCGACATGGCATCGACTGACGCGAACCATCTTTCGGCTGCCACACCGCACATCGCGTCGACTGACGCGGTCCATCCTCGGCATCGACGCGTTATCGATGCATCATCCTGATTCTTGATTTTTCTCTTCTCGATTCGTCAATCCTCGTTTCTCTACTTCCTTGTGAGACATCCTTCGATAAATATAGCACCAATTACTGCAAAATAAAGAAGAAATATACGATTGGTGCTTGATTGCTCATAATAACAATTATCTGAGAAATAAGCATATATGATATTATTAAGCACATAAAATCACCGGAATTAAACCGTCAATTAGCATGTAATTTCTCGTTTGTCAACTCAGTTGAGGATGATGTGGTTGATCTGGTTCAAAGTCCACAATCTCATCCTCTACTCATTCCAAGGGAATCCTCTGGTACTGCATCTAATTATACTGAAAATGTTGCAACACCTAAACGAACATCACAGACCCATGCAAACTCTGATGAAGAAACCTCTGAATCTGAAGAGGATTAGAATGATGCAGGGTCCTCTGATACACTTGACAAAGACATTACCTCCAAAATACAAATAAATCACCCCACTTCTCAAGTCATTTGAGCCTTGAACGAAAGGAGTACTCAAAAGAAGCAGATTAACTTCAAGGAAATTGTAAAAAAAAAATAAATTGGTACGTATGGCATCATGCTCTTCGCTAACCAAATATCTTGTTTTGTGTCTTATGAAGAACCTAAGAAAGTGGAAGAATCTTTCAGAGATGATTTCTGGATAAATGCAATGCAAGAAGAGCTTGATCAGTTTGCAAAAAATGACGTATGGGACTTGGTACCGTGACCAAGTCCAGGAAACGTCATTGGAACAAGATGGATATTCAGAAATAAAACTTATGAATTAGGTAACATTGTACGAAACAAAGCCAAACTTGTGGCTCAAGGTTTTACCCAAGTTGAAGGTATAGACCTTGATGAAACATTTACTCCTGTAGCAAAAATTGAGTAAATTAGATTACTTCTCGCAATTGCTTGTCACTTGAACATTACTCTTCACCAAATGGATATAGAAAGTGACTTTTTAAATGGTGTTTTAAATGTGGAAGCATATGTTTAATAGGCTAGAGGTTTCAAAGATCCTCATAAACCTCACTACGTTAACAAATTGAAAAGGGCCCTCCATGGTCTTAAGAAAGCTCCTAGAGCTTGGTATGATAGGATTACCCAACATTTTCTTCAAATGAATTTTAAACGTGGTGAATTTGATAAAAGATTTTACATTTTGAAAAGTAATCTCAAGATACTAATTGCTCAAATCAATGTTGATGACATTGTGTTTGGTTCAACATATGATAGACTGCTAAGAGGTTTTGTGAAAAGCATGTCTACCACCTTTGAAATGAGTATGGAAGGTGAGCTATCCTTTTTCCTAGGACTGCAGTTTAGGCAATATAGCAATGGGATTTTCATGTCTGAGGCCAAGTATGCCAAAAATCTTGTAAAACAGTTTGGGTTAAAAAACGTTAAGCACATGAAAGCACCCATGGGGTCAAGTCAAAAACTGTCTAGAGATGATGTTAGTGAATGTGTTGATCACACTGTGTATAGGAACATGATATGCAGTCTTTTGTATTTAATTGTGAGTCATTCTGACATCGTGGATAGTGTTTGCTTGTGTGCTCTTTATCATTCAAATCCTAAAAAACTCGCTTGAAGGCACTAAAACGCATAATTAGGTATGTAGCTGGAACCTACAATTTAGGAATCTGGTACACCAAGGATAATAATTCTAATCTTGTTGGATACAGTGACTCTGATTGGGTAGGTGATGCTAATGATAGGAAAAGTACGACCCAGGGTTGTTTTTTTTAAGGAAATAATCTTGTCTGATGGTATAGCATAAAACAAAATTGTGTGTCCTTGTCAACAACTGAACCCGAATATGTAGCGGCTGGTAGTGCCTGTGCCAACTGCTCTGAATGAAACAAATGATAGAGGAGTATGGGATACAAAGTGATGTTCTTACTGTCTTGTGTTATAATTCAAGTGCAATTGACATCTCAGAAAATCCAGTACAACACTCTCAAACAAAATACATAGATATTAGACATCACTTCATTCGAGATTTGGTTGAGAGAAATGTTGTGAGTATTAAGAATATTGGAACTGAACATCAACTTGCTAAACTATTCACCAAAGCATTAGACTACGAGGTATTTTCCAGATTAAGGAAATCTCTCGTCTTATTTAGTGTTTAATACGATGTTACTAGATATGCTGCAGCACCCTTAGCAACATCAGCTGCAGCATACTGTTTCGACATGGATTTTTTTATTTCTTTTTCATAACACATATTAGAACTTGCATTACTCCCGACTGCAGGAAGTTATTGCGTTTCAAGAGTGATGTCAAAGGGGTCTAAAAAATTTCAAAACAAACAATTATGGGATGACTCTCGCAGATACATGTGTTTCTCTCGGTGCGCTTAAAATTGATAAATAGTGGTTTGAAGAAAGTCCCAGCCATCTACCTATGGATGAAGTTTTATCATGCTAAGTTTCGAGAATCATGCTCTTGGACTATTCTTATGCTGATTGAGTGGAGGTTGCATTACTCCCGGACATAATAAAACCCTCAAACATAAATGATACAGTCATTGATTGAGTTAAGGATTGTCAACTCATTTATTTTGTTGATTGAATATCAGCTCCAATGTCATCACATAAGGACCAACCTCCTAATGCAGTTGTGAATTTTATGTGTTTTTTGTTGTTGTTTATTAGGTCATTATATTTAGACAAATAACTAGGACATGCATGTTTGGTGAGTTTTCATCTTATAGTTCCTATAAGTAAAGATATGATCATAACAATAGTCTGTTTTTCTCTTACTCAAATCTCATTATATTTTGGTGTCTTATTGTCCAGTGGGTTATTATCTTGGTTTTATGGAACAGAGGTGTTCATACTCTTGCCTGAATTAAGTTGGTTTGGGTCTAGTGTTAGTGGTTGTGTATTAAAGGGGAGTGGGATTAAGCACCTCCATTTTCTAAGGTCCTTATTGGTTTTTTTTTTTATTGTTGTTACTTCATTTTCCCACTAACACACTATCCAAACGGTTGAGCTATCCTGTGATATAAAGGTGTCAGGTTATTCCCTGCTTGTCAGAGCAACTTCTATAAAGAGACTTCTCAAATTCAGAAAGCAAATTTCCTTTCTTTTAAAGAAAAATGAGTCCGAAGAAAGCAAGTTCCTCCAATAAATCCACCCGCTCGCTACCTAAGTCAGTGAAAATGCCGGACACTGGTGCCGGTTCTAAGTCACTTCCGAGTTACACGTCTCTTGATATTCGCAGCGAGCACGAAGTATCCTCTACCGATGGGACTGATGTTGGTGGATCTGCCCAACATCATGCCCTAATTCTGATAATTTAACAACTCCTACTAAAGCGTACCCTCCCAATCCATCTGCTGACCTAGATATGGTTCTAGTCTCAGATTCCTTTGAACCCCTTGCCGCGATTTTTCCAAGTAACCCAGGTAATAAAATTGATGTTGATAATTTGCCAAATTTGAAGTTCATCGTTAAGACTTTTGGAAGAATTCAGAACCCGCTGTTGAAAGGATCATGGCGTCTTCACGGAGTAGCACCTGGATATCTGCCGGAAGCAATCCTGAAAAGTCATTCCAGTGGGAGTCGACGTATTCCACTAGAGCGGATGTCCTTTTTGGAGGAAGGTGTTGAGTATGGTACAGACAGTAGCGGCTCCGACTACGCTCCACCGGAGGGTTCTATTGAATCCAAGGACAAAATTCCCACAACATATTTCTTTCATATCTCTGAAAATGAACTAGTGAGCTAGTTTAGGGTTAAATGGCATCGACTCACTCCTCAAAATATGGTGTCACCTGATGCTGAGTTGGAGGAGACATTTGGAGAAGAGTTGTCATCGGATGAAGATGTTCCGTTAGCGTTTGTGTTGCTATAATTGCGAGAGTCAAAGATAGCTGCACGTGTTGCCTTTGTCTTTGTGCCCTCTACAACGATGAATCCAAGTCCACTTATTACTGGCTCTCCCTCAAGTTCAAGTTCATCTTTAAAGAGAACTGTATCTGTGTAAACCCTAGTGTTAGTGGAAGTGTTGGCACACCACTTCCAAGTAAAGTTACAGATGCAATAATTTCACCTCCTGCTGTTCTGGCTACAGCCAATAGCTCCTCTTTCGAGAACTCCACCGCATCTGACAATTCAGATGATGATGATTTTGAGGTTGGTCAAGAAAATCTTGAAGAAGCTGCCGGTGAAGATCCAGTGGAGACAAGAGATGAATCTAACAGCTTTGTCTTGGAGGATAACTCTGATGATGAGGAACTTGAGGTTAGTAAAGTTTTTTCACCTCATTTCTATACTGCTAAAGCTAGGGACCGGTTCAATGCGTTGCACAATCGAGTGATGATTGAGGAACGGAGAGTTGATTTTGGACTATTTGAGAAGAAAATTTTGAATATATTATTAAGTAAAAAGGGTCTGATATCCACTGTGACGACTATTATGCCGTACCTGAGGGAGGCTGTCCTTGAGTTCTATGCTAACATGCTTCCCCTAATTTCAAACCAGCTTTCTAAGAAGTATGCAAAGTCTTTATGCGAGAAAAGGTCTACTCATTCCCTCCTTTTGTAATCAATAACTTTCTCAGGACTGAGGACTTTTAGGAGGGAGTCATTATGGATTACTTTGATGAGGTGGCCAAGTTTCTCACTAGTGGAAGAGTACCAAAGTGGCCCAAACGGTCCTTAGTTCTCATCTGACTTCTCTGTAATCTATCCTTCATAAGGTGGCCGTGTGCAATTAAGTGCCAACAACGAGCACAATTACAGTAATCCATTCTCTGGGACATGACTTGCTTCAGATAGGATCGGGAATGCTGTTCAATTTTGGATAGACAGTGTATGATTGTGTAACAAAGTTCGCGGACACTACGACTACTAAAGTTGGCTTACCTATTCCCTCCCCCATCTACTCTATTTTGACTTATCAGGGGGATGCAAAGATACGGTGAAGAACATTTCAGTGGTGAGCCTGGTTTCTTTGGGCTTAGCCATAAGCATTTCGAAGGGCCATATCGCATCATTGATTTTCCTTTGGAATTTTCGGATGATGAGGATTAAGGTGCTACTTCTGCTGCTGCTCGAGATATTGGTTCTAGTGTCACTAACACCGGGACTAATACGCTTACCTCTGTACCTATTCATAAAAAAAACCCGCAGATTACTGATGGATATTTCCGTCGGTAAGCCGTCGGTAATGACCTTATCGACGGAAATGGTCCATCGGTAAAAACCCTCGTCGGTAAATAAATTACCAATGGATATTTTTTTCATCGGTAAAATACCAACAAACACGAATTTTGTATGTACATGGATCTTAATAAATTAAAAAAAAAAATAGAAAAGATTTACCGAAGG
Source organism: Phtheirospermum japonicum (assembly GCA_014905375.1). Lineage (NCBI taxonomy): Eukaryota > Viridiplantae > Streptophyta > Magnoliopsida > Lamiales > Orobanchaceae > Phtheirospermum > Phtheirospermum japonicum. The sequence goes on along the minus strand of BMAC01000598.1, from coordinate 88,864 downwards.
ACATTTTTCCATCGGTAATTAATTTCATTAAAAAAATAAAAATAAAGTGGCCGTGTGAAATTAGGTGGCCGTGTGCAATTAGGTGCCAACAACGAACACAGTTACAGTAATCTATTCTCAAGGACGTGCCTTGCTTCAGATAGGATCGGGAATGCGGTTCAATTTTGGACAGACAGTGTATGATTGTGTAACAAAGTTCGCGGACACTACGACTACTAAAGTTGGCTTACCTATTCCCCCCCCCATCTACTCTATTTTGACTTATCACGGGATGCAAAGATACGGTGAAGAAAATTTTAGTGGTGAGCCTGGTTTCTTTATGCTTAGCCATAAGCATTTCGAAGGGTCGTATTCGCATCATTGATTTGCCTTTGGAATTTTTGGATGATGAGGATTAGGGTGCTACTTCTGCTGTTGCTCGAGATATTGGTCCCAGTGTCACTAACACCGGGACTAACATGCTTACCTCTGTACCTACCTATTCACTAAAAAAACCCGCAGATACCGACGGATATTTTCTTCGGTAAGCCTGTCGGTAATGACGTTATCGACGAAAATGGTCCATCGGTAAAAACCCTCGTCGGTTAATAAATTACCAATGGATATTTTCTTCCGTCGGTAAAGTCCTGACGAACACCAATTTCGTAGGTAAAACTTAATTTACCGATGGATCTTAATAAATTAAAAAAAATAGAAAAAATTTATCGAAGGACATTTTTCCATCGGTAATTAATTTTTATTAAAAAAATAAAAATAAAATCCATCCGGTACCAGCCCGCCCCCAAACCCAACAAGCCATCCCCGAGCCCATCACCCATAAATCCTCTCATACATTGTTGGGGGACTCGAACACGCGACCTCTTGCACTCTAAGCCTACCCATAACCGGCTAGGCTAAGTCGATTTCTTGTAAGTATTTGACATTATAATATATATATATATATATATATTATACTATAATATATATATATATATATATATATATATATACTATATACTATATATATATATATATATATATATATATGATTGGGTTCAAATGAGAACCCCGTCATTATATGCGAACCTAGGGACTAATTTTGACCGTAGATCTAATCATTTGTGTGGACCAGATTTTTTCTATTTTTTTAAATTCATTAAATTAACATTATGGTAGGTATAGGATGTTTATGTCTTTTTGCAAATCCCTCAACTTAATCACCCTTTGTGGTCTCCGCCTCACAAATCCCGCAACCAAACTCAAAAATCCCCCAACCAAATCTGAACTCCTCCCACATCCACCCTTCGCGCCGCCACCAGTCTGAAAAGCCATGGCCGCCGACCAGGGCATCGTCCATTGACTCAGCCGCACCATCTCCGGCTCCTTCCCGATCCAAAGTTAGCCGCCGTGCGGCCCTCTCCCCACCAAGCTCACCCGCCTTGCCCCGAGCAGAACGCGAATCGGTGGTGAAGGCGATGGCAATTCGGGGCGGCGGCGTCCACCCTTTCTGAAAACGACGGCGGTGACAGTCGGTGGTGGGTTGGCGTACGGGTTCGATGGAAATTGGGCGGCGATGTTGGCGTACGGGTTCGGTGGTGGGTTGGCGTACGGGTTCGATGGCCGTGGGTTGGTTTACGGGTTCGGTGGTGGTTATGCCTACTTGTGGGTTTGCCGGCCGATTTCTCTTCCTCGGTTGTCGACGGGAATCGTTGAGTTGGGCCTGGAATCGTTGTGGTTGGTGGTGGAATCGTTTGTGGTTGGGCCTGGAATCGTTGTGGTTGGGCATGGAGTCGGGCCTGAAATCGTTGTGCTGTGGCTGTTCGGATGCCAACTTGGGCCTGGAATGTGGTTGGCGGTGGTTGCTCGGGATTGCCGGTTTTGATTTGGACGGCTGTGGTTGGGGTTTAGATCCTTTGTTTGTCGGCTGTCACTCGGCGGCTTTGGCCGGAGTTTTTTGGGTTGGATTTCGAACGGCGGTGATGTTGAAAAATAAAAAGTAGTGCAGTGTAGTAAAAAAAAGCGCTGCAACAATATTAAGAAAGCACTCAAAAAAACTAGCAGTGCCAACATACAAAAAAAAGCATTGCTGAAGACTTGTGTAGTGTTATAATTAGTCATATGCAATGCTTTTAATATTCAGGTTTTTAAATTTAATTGCATTTATTTATTTTTACATTTTTAAATATGCAATATGTATCTTAAATTGTAGATCTTGAGAATGTGATTAATTTGATATATATTTCATTCAAAACAAATAAAAATTGAAAAAGTTATGGTTTGTCGAAGATTTGAGTTTCATTTCAAAATTTTGAATTTGCAGTTTATAGACGAAATTTACGATACTTTTTGTATACAATCGTAGTGTTTTTTTTCTTAATCTATTTGTGCTTTCTAAAGAACAATGTAGTGCTCTTTGTAAGCGTTGATATATGTCTAAAATACCCTTTTTAATTAATTAATGCATTTTTTTACATTATTACCATGCTGACATGTCATGATCTCAATCATCGAAATTATCCAATCTAATGGTCAAGATGAGTCCCTAGGTTCACATATAATGACATGGTTCCATTTGAACCCAACCCTATATATATATACTAGTTTAACACATGTATATTACACGGGATTTATAAAAAGATAAATATATTTTTTTTTGAAAATTACAAAGTTTTAAATTTAAATAAAAATTTAAAAGGATATGTTCTCAACGTGCACTGTTCTATTTATTAATTATTATAATTATTAATTTTTGTTATATTTTAATGTTTAAATTAAATTCATAAAAATTCAAAAGATGTCACATTTTCAACCCGTATCAAATCTATATTAATCAATTATTATTAACTCATTTTATATTTATGTTTAGAGTAATTTTGTTAATAATTATTGTTATATACTTTGAGAATTTCAAAAGTTGTCATACTCCCTATCCTTCTCGCATTGTACCATTTTCTAATAAATATTAATTAATTATTATTATATAATTTTATTTTTTATATTAAGATTGAATTCATTACTAATATTTAGTTACATCTCCAGTTATTGAAAATATATCATAATTTACCTATACAGAATATTTAAAATATTTTAAAAAACAAATATTTAAACTTTTATTATAATACAATTTATTTAATTATTTTTATAAATAAGTTTTTTTAATTAAAATAATCGCATATGTAATTTGTCTTTTAGTTAAAATAACTAATTTAGATTTTTTCTACTAATTATATATGACTTATTTATATTTTTATATTAGGAGGATAAAACAAATTATTAAATTAGACAAAACATAATAAAAAAACTATTAAGTTAGGCTAAGTATAATGAAAATAAATATTAAATTAGACAATATACAATAGAAGAAAAATATTAAATTAGGTATATATTTGACTCAGATGACACATAAGCAACTGAAGCACCAAAATTTCTTATTATCCAAGCGAATCATACGAGCAGACACATAGATTATGAGTATTTTGCATTAGTATATACTTGTTTAACACCCGTGTATTACATAGGGACTTATCAAAAGAAAATTATAAAAAATATTTGTGATAATTACATATTTAAATTTAAAATAAAAGATTAAAATAATGTATTCTCAACTCGTGTCTTGTACATGTCTAATCTATTTATTAATTATTATAAATATTAAATAACTTTATATTTGATGTTTAAATTAAGTTCATTAATAATCTTAGTTAAATGCCTACGAAAATTCAAAAGGCATGACATTCTAAGTCCGTGTCTAATATCTATTTTATTAATTATTAATATTAATTTATTTTATATATTAATATTTATAATAAGTTCGTTAATAATTATTAGTTACATACTTTGAGATATTCAAAAGATATCATACTCTCAACCCGTGTCGCATTGTGCTGGTGTCTAATCAATGTTTATTAGTTGTTAATATTTAATTTAATATTTTTATGTTTAAATTGAATACATTACTAATATTTAGTTACATACTTAGATTATCGTAAATAACTCATATTTTACCTATATAAAATATTTGAAATTCCAAAAATAAAATTATTTTAAATTCTATTATCAATAAAACTTATATAATTATTTTCATAATAAAGTTTCTTTTGTAATGAAAATTATTTCATATGTAGTTTGTCTTTTAATTAAAAGAACTAATTTAGATCTTATCTACTAATTATATAGGATTTTTTATATTTTTATATTTGGAGAATCACATAAAAGTATTGAATAAGGAGAAATATAATAAAAAAATTAAATTAGGTAAGATACAATAAAAAGAAAAGTATTTAATTAGGTAAATATTAGGCTCGAATGACACCGAAGCACCAAAATTTTTTCCAAAGCAAACGAAACATACGAAGCAGACACATAGGTTAGGAGGATTTTCAATTAACATATAGGGGTGATATATATAGGACTATATCTGTCTCTTATACACATCTAGATGTGTATAAGAGACAGGTGTATGATTGTGTAACAAAGTTCGCGGACACTACGACTACTAAAGTTGGCTTACCTATTCCCTCCCCCATCTACTCTATTTTGACTTATCAGTGTGTGTGTGTGTGTGTGTGTGTGTGTGTATAAATAATATATTATATATATATATATATATACTATTATATATATATATATATTTATATATTAAATATATATATATATAATATATATGTATATTACAATATTACAATTATATTATATTATAATTATAAATATATATATATATATATATAACATGTATGTATAATATATTTTATATATTTATAATTTTAATATAATTATAATATATATGATATTTATTTATATATAATTATAATAATAATATAATATTTATAATATATTAAGATATATATGTATAATATAATTATTATATATAAGTATACTATATATGGTTGACATATTATAATTATATTATTTATTATATATATAATATTTATAATATAGTATACACATAACATATATATAACATTTATTATTTTTTTCATATTTTAATAATATATATTTATATTTATATATATAATATATAATATATATTTAATATATAAATATATTTATATGTTAAAAATATTATATAAATAATATATATATATATTATAAATATATATATATATATATAT
>BMAC01000598.1:58968-81468 GCA_014905375.1 Phtheirospermum japonicum | reverse complement strand
CATTAATCTTGCTACTCGCACAGTCCATCATCACAAAGATAGACATTACTTGTACAATACCGATCTTTTAACCTTAAATATTCAGAAATTACATAATTTATACATATCTCCCATCCACTACAATTTGAAAAGGTCGACTTTACATACATTATATTATAACCAGTTGTGCACGTTTGTCAACACATTAGCTACCCGGGCTCATTCTATCTATGTGATCTTATGGTCCACACCACCAGGAAAAGGCCCCCCTTTCCCCCAACCTATCACTTTCAAATTAATTATAATATCAAAGCCATTAGTAAATTAACATCTTACACTATAATAATCCAATAAAGCTTTGATTTAATCTAAAGGACGACATATTCATACACATTAAACGACACTATATAAATACAATATTATCATTCATTTGAAACAACATTGGGGCTTTAGTAGTTTAGCCATCTTTAAGATTTTGCTTCCAAGTTCCAAGGAAAAAAACTTTACTCTCCTTTTTCTTCGTCGCTTTTAACAAAAATTCCTAAAATTAAGTAAAAAGACAAAAACAAAAATGAGCAGAACAAGTGTTCGCAAACAGAGCAAATTCGCCAAGTACATCTACGTTCCCATTCGGGTTCTGGCCCGAGCCCGGGATTTCTACATGAAGAGCCTAACGGGCTTTGGCGGGCCCGTTGCCTACGGCAACGCCATGGGCTGCCCAACTCCAAATATGGCAAGTATCTCGAGAAGCTTCAGCGTCAATTCAAATCAGAAAACTGCGGAAGAGGAGTTGAGGGACCTCATACGGGTGGGCTCCGCTCGCCGCCACGAGGAGGCGGAGCTCCGTCGCTCCAAAAGCGCTCAGCCGTTCGGCGGTCGTGGCCCCGTGGTGGCATCGGTGGCTCGCAGCAACACAGTTGCGTTTGAGAGGATTGATGAAGACAAGATTTTTGAATATGGAGAGGAAGACGATGTCGGATTGCTCAGCCGATCCAGAAGCTATGCCGGTCAAAGAAGAATTAAGCTGGCGTGAAATCAAAAATGAGAAGGGCCCGTATTTGAAGTCGTTTGATGTTCTAGTCTCTTTGGTGATCTGGTTTTTGGTTGACTTTTCCCTTGTTTAATTATGTATTTATTTTATTGTTTTTTCCTTTTTGTATTCTTAATTTATATGCGCGTTCATCTCCATGAATTTAACAGAATTTGAAATACGGAACTGGAACAAAAAATCACGATGTAGAGCTAAAACAGGTTGCATGTGTTTGGAAAGTGTTTCTTTTTTGGTTGTTGTTGCTGCTGTTGGGTCAGAGTTGTAAAGTGTAATTTTGATTACAAGCGTGATCATTTGTTTAAGTACTTGGACAGGGGAAACAAATTGTGGGGATGTAATCAATATGAAATTAAGTATAATTTTATAATTTCATAGGTATCACCAATTTATAATTTTGTTGATTTCGTGAAATTCAGATGTCTTCAACTTGGACCTTTATAAATTTTATAGTATTACGGCATGCTCAATGTATAATAAAATCTTTTATATTTTATTAAATGATAATTTTCAAAAGAATTCTATTAAGTTATAAGCTAAAAATACACTTACACAATTTTTATCAAATTCTTGCATCTTATCCTCAGAATCTAATGCGATTCACTTTTTCTTATTCATATTAGATTTTAAATAAATATATTTACACATACATAAATATAATTAAAAGTATTATTTTATCATTCTAGTATTCAACAATTATTCAATTTATTTTTTTTCCTAATTTTTACAAAATAATAATAATAATAATAATAATAAATTGTAGGAAAAGATATTTGTGCAAATGAACAAATAATTATTTTTTCCCGCAATTTATTAAAAATCATCATAATTCAATACAATATGATATGACAATGATTACATTAATCACGTTATTATATTTTCACATAAATTATAATGAGATCTTATTATTAATTTTGTTTATTTTAATTTATAAAATTATGGAATATTCTTCCATATAAGGAAAAAAAAAACAATGTTCAACTTTATATTTTCTTATCATCATAGTTTATTTGTTTGTCTAAATTACTTTTCTTACTTATTGAGTATGAAAAAAACATTCATCTTGTAATAAAATAAAATAAGAGAAAAAATTAATATTACTGAATTTATAAAAACAATTAATTTGAAAATTGATTATCTAAAATAGAAAAAATAATTAATTAAAAATAGGTAACATAATATTATATTTTTTCTCATTGGTTCATATTTTTAATGATAATCTTGTACCACAAGTATTATTATTGAAATTTGTACATTCTCCTAGGTTGTGATAATTATTCTTGTAGAAAAAATTTATAATGATTCTAATAAATTAACAAATTCAAAGAACTCTATGCTTCAACAGTTACGCCGACAAAAACTAGTCTTGCTCTCCCCTTGCTTGGTGCTGTCTTCCCGTAAGGCCACGATGACTAATCAAACAACCTTGGGGTAAATAGTCTCGACTGTTTATATTTATTTTCACGCGCTCGGTACACCGTGCCTAGCTGGGCACTGCTAGGCCGTGCTTGGCGCCGTGCGCGGCCTGCGATGCTTGATTGCGTCGTGGGTGGTGGGCGATGGCTTGCATTCCCGGCAGTGCGTACATTGGGTGGGTGAGTTGCGATTGGTTTGTGTGGGCACGTTGGATCTTTGCTCGGGCAGCGACTACGCTCCGTGCACGTCCCTTCAGTTTTGGTCCCGAGTTCAATGGAATTCATTAAATTATCCAAAAAAATCAATAAAATTTCATATCTTTCCATGTTGAGAACCAGCCCCTATGTATATGATTACTTGTTTTTTTCCAGGGCATGACAAAAGGGAAAGACCTTGTCCTGCCCTACTCTGACACACCCCGCTTCACCTCTTCATGTGATCTGCCATTGATTAGGGTTAATGACTTGCAGCAAGCCCTGCGAGGCCCATTGAATTGTGTGTGTGTGTGTGTGTATATATATATATATGATTAGATTCAAATAAGAACCATATCCTTATTTGTGAAACTAAGATCAATTATGGACCTTATATTTAATTAAAAGTATTAGGATTATATAATAAAAGCATTGATACGACATCAAATATTCACGTCGGTAATATGTAGGTATTTCTGGTAAGGCAACCTCATTCCCTAGAAGGTGTAGTCTTTCCGAGGGTTGAGCGAGATGTTTTGTAAGGTAGCGACCTGATGTATAGGAGTGGCAAGCTCTTATGCGAGGTGACGACCTATTATAATCCAAATACTATTATAGCAGCTTGGCGCTGAGTAGTGGCTCGGCGTTGAGGGCTAGGTCTCGTGATTTTGGGGCCTTCTCATGCTAATCCACTACAAAGAAGATCGAAAAAGCCGACAGATATTACTGACGGGCAGCCACCCGTTGGTAAAAGGCCGGCATTATCGACAAATTTCCCGACGACAAAATTGTCGACGGGCTACCGACAGAAAGCTATCGTCGGTGTATGTTTCTGACGGCACGCCCTCAGGAAATTGGCACCAGAAAGTCCGCCAAATATACCGACGGAAATTGTCCGCCAGCTTTATTTCAAAAAAACAAAAAATCGGATATTGATTGCCGCCAAAAATATGTTCGTCGACAACTTAGGTTTCCATTTATCAACAACGGAATACCTTTCTTAGGCATCCCGGACATTTTACCGACGGTTTTATCCGTCGGTAACATTATTATAAAGATACCCCCCAGCGGACAGATTCATTCCACCACGCCACAACCAAAATAAGTTTACGGCTCGCGAGAGTCACCACCGCCGCCGCTGCTGGAGCTGGAGCTGTCGCCGCCGTCGGATCGCCATCGAACTACCGTCAACATCATCTATTAGGGTATGTTAGTTTTTGAATTCAAATTTAATATAATTTTTTTAATTTAGGGTTTTAATTTAAATTGATTTGAATTTAGGAATCATGTTTTGAGAAATTGAGGTTCAATTTATGAATTTATGCTTGATTTATGGATTTGTGAATGATTTTGGGTTTAGGGTCCATTTATGCAATTAAGTTTTATTTTAGGATTTAATTTGTAATTATTTTAGGGATATTTATATTGTGTTTTATGTATGATATTGTTTTTTGTTATATATATTATGATTGATTGATATTGTGATTGTTTGGGTAGACGTCGGTGATGACGTGGTGTACGGCACCGGCCGAGAGGTTCCATCCCTTCAATAACGGTTTTCAATTTTTTTTTTTTTAAAATATAATGGTTTTCAAAAGTCTGAAACTGTTGGGAATGGGGGTTTTGAAATGAAATGTGGTGATCGGTATGTGGATATGTTTAATTATATTTTTTTGATATTGTATACATGTGATTGATTGGTTGATATTGTCGATTAATATTGTCATTTTTAAATTTTGTATGATTAATATAGTAAGAACAATAGGGAGTTTGATTAAATTTTGTTGTAAGTATTAAGTATGAAATGTTTCCTTTTACAATACGTATCTTAGACCTTATAACAATAATAATAGTAATAATAATAATGATAATAATATAACCAAATTAGTCTTAATAATAATAATAATGATAATGATAATAATATAACAAAAATAATAATTTAACATACTTAAGTAAAATATAATCAAACCTCCAATAATTTATAATAAGTCTCCTTAATTCTCTGATTTCGCATACCAAAAAAGTAAAATTAATAATAACGGTATAACCAAAAATAAAATAATATAATAAAATTAATAAAATTAATAATAATAATAATAATAATAATAATAAAACCAAAAAATTACAATTTAACATAATTAAATAAATATAAATCAAACCTCCAACAATTCATAAAAATTCTCCTAAATTATTTGTTTTCACATACCAAATTAATATTTATCCTATAATTCTGTTCGACACTGTGAATTCCTTGATCGTCTTAATAGCATCTGATTTCTCATGCTTCAGATCCATGATCTCTAAGACTATTTTCACAATCATAGCGCCCTGTTTTTAGCGCTTCATTAGCTACCTAGCATCAAACAGATATTTAATCTCATTTTTAATTAGAGATTAATAAATAAGAAAAACTAAATTTAATAACAAATCTAGCATTTGGCATTCGATTAAAGATTTTAGTCATAACAATTTCATGAATATTATCCTGGAATTGTTTTGGTGTTGAAAAGTTGGGGTGAAGTGGAAACATGGGTATATTGGTTTCTTTGTTAGACTTTTCGTATATGATTAGTGTTGACTGTTGTTGCTAGTTCTCTAGTTTATTTATACATTCATTTCTTATGATTACATTTCAGCTAACTTATCAAACTCTTATTATTCTTTCGGCCTCAACTCATCGATGGTTTTATTAGCCTCAATTAAAGATTTCTCAATCGTCTTTTTAAAAAGACTTTTTTTTTAAAAAACTGAAATATGTAAAAGTGAACACGATAGTGCAAGTTCTGGTGTAAGGGTAAATAAATAGTTACCATGAAATTAAACTCGTAGTGGTTGTGCTTGATTTTCATGGTATTTTTTCGCCCGTACTCCAAGACATGCATTATCATGTTCACATTTACATTTTTGAAATTGTTAAAAAAAAGTTTTTTAAAAAGACAATCGAGGAGTTTATAATTGAATGAGGCTAATAAAATATCGATGACTTGAGGCCGAAGAAATAATTAGAGTCTGATAAATTAGTTGTTTGAAATGTAATCATAAGGAATAATTATATAAAGAACTAGAGAACTAGGAACAACAACCATTACACTTCATATAAGAAGTCCAACAAAATAACCAATATACCCATATTTCCACTTCACCCCAACTTTTTAATACCAAAAAAACTTTCCAGGATGAAATTCATGAAATTGTTATGATAAGATTTTTCGATCGTATACCAAATGCTAGATTTGTTAATCAATTTAATATTTCATATTTATGAATCTCTAATTAATAATTAGATTAATTTTTTGTTCGATGCTCGGGTAACTGATAAAACACAAATGACAAGTCACTATTAATGTGAAAATGAGTTTAGAGACCAAGGATTTAAATCATGAGAAATCGGATATTGTTAAGACGATCGAGGAATTTGGCTTTGTTTAATAAAATTACTCATGTTTACCGACAGACACGAAATCTGTCGGCAATTTTTTTTTTAACTTTTTAATCAATTTTCGATGGACAGCGACACCATTGGTAAATTCAGAAAAATAAAATTACCGATGGGAACCTGCCGGTTGCTTGATCCATCAGCAATGTCATCGGTATTGCCGACGGCCTTATAATCCATCGGCAATTGAAATTACCGACAAAGGTTTCTTCGACGCCGATGTTCCATCAATAAGCTGTCAGTAAGATGTTTATCGACGGCTTACCAATGGATTTAGCCGTCGATAATCGCGGTTTTTTTTTTGTAGTGATGCAAGCTATTCTATGGGGTCCCGACGGATTGAATTTATGAACAGGCCCAGAGGCCTATGAATATGAATAGGCCTAGCGGCCTATGGGTTTTCTGGTAATTCAATGAGTATTATTATTATTAATAGGAACTTAGCATACAGGAGGAATCCCAATTTTGAGTCGGTCGTTATTTATGGTATTACAATTATAGTAGGAAAGGAAAACCCTGGATTGGGAATACTTTTATTATTATAAATAGAGGACTCTCTAAGTTAATTTCATATCCTACATTTTATGCATATCTTGATCTCTCTCTCACTTAAAAAGGCTATCCCTTATTTCTTAAAGCCCTAATCTAAGTTAAGCATCGGAGGGACTACGCCGGGGACATCCTTTGCCTTGGCTGGATTTTATTTTGCAGGATCTATCTGGTCATCAGGTCGCTACATGTACATCGAAGGTTTTTTAGGTCGCTGATTTCATCTTTAAGGTCAGTAACCCATATTCTTGAGGAACCAATCTTTTTGGTCGCATCAAGTGGCGCCGTCTTTGGGAAAGAGGGACATCGAGTCATTGAGTGAATGACGTGAGATTTATTCGAAAAAAAAAGAGGAAAATTGAAATTTATGAAAGAAAGAGGAGGTACCCCCGCCGAATTTGGATTTTGGAGAAGATGCAAAAAACAAAGAAAGATGGAAACATAGTGGACGAGTAGACACCGCCGCATGGAGGTTCTATGTACAAAACGATGACCACACCACCACCCACGCAAGAAAATCATAAGACGGGAATACCAGAAAAAGAACAAAAGAGAGAAACCCGAGATAGTAAGGCAAAGGGCAATCCACGTAGGAATGACGAAGTGGGAGGAATTACCAAACGATAAACCCTGCTATGTTGACAAGGGGCTCTTAGTAGGTTTAATGGAACTAATATCCCAAGATAAACAAAAGGAGATGGAAGACCTTCTGGCGGGTAAGGCACCTAAGGATGACAAAGGGTAGGGAAAAGCTTACCAGAAAGGTAACAAATACACGCTAGGACCAATAACGGCTGAGCAAGAAAGGAGTAGGGAATTTTCCCCATGGAAACCAGACCGCGAATTATTGAAAATCTCAAGCAGGCAGAGACACGCAAAATACTCTACGTCATCTTCTGAGGATGACCATACCAAGAGTCACCTGCGCATGGAAGGAGGGTCACAGGATCAGCATTATAAGCAGAAGAAATATAAAAAAGAATGATACTAGAAGTGGGCAATTTAGTGGTGATGGTTCAACGCAAAAATCGCGTAAACATCGAGGTCGACATTATGATTCGGAAGAGGATGACAGTGAAAGTGATGAATCGTCCACGGATAGTGAACCACAAAAAAGATCTCACAATTTTGGGGTCGGCGTTATGAGGAAATGATGGATGATGGAGTGGGACCCGGTACAAAGGCGTTCAGATATATACAAGAAGCGTTACTAAATTTGCAAAGACAAGTCGCTGGAGCAAGACCTGACGAGGAGAAGGGGCATCCCTTCTCGGAGGACATATTACAATCTGTATGGACAAATGGATATAAGACATTAGATTTTTAATATCATGGGTCAACCGATCCCACCTGGCACATGCAACTTCTTGAAAATGAAGCTATATTATATAAATATACGGACACTGTGAGATGCCGAGCCTTCCTATCTACTTTAAGGGGAATCGCACAAGATTGGTTTCATCAGTTGGCATTAGGTAGAATAACCATCTTTTGGGTATCGAGGGCAGCCTTTTTTAAGAAATTTTCCAGCGTCAAACATCATACAAAAATGGCACAATCTCTTTTTACAATGGTGCAACGGCCGGAGGAAAGTATAAAGCACTATGTCAATCGGTTCACTAACACCATGTTGGAAGTACCCACAGCTACAGACGAGATGAAAGCTACGACATTACATCAAGTTTAAGGAGGGAAGACTTACGCAAATCTCTATCCAAGAAAGTTGCGCGAACATATGACGAGGTTCTTGAATGATGTGATAAATATATACAGGTGGAGGAAGTGGAAGAGTAACATAGATTAAGGTTTAGTATGGAGGCGACAGACCCTGTAAGGATCATTTCTAAGAGGTCGGGATCCAGAAGAGAACCACGACGAGTTGTGCGCGAGCTTTTGATCCCAAGCACACGAGGAAGAACATTGCTCAGGTTTGATAGGAGAGATTAGAAAGAGGAAGATTTTACACCCTTGATGTACCCAGTTGCAAAAGTGTTAACGATCATGTAATGGCAAATACTTGATGCCATCAGATGGCCGAAAATCTACTTGCGACCTCCCACTAAACCAAAATCTGAGTTCTTTTACAGGTTTCATAATAACTATGGGCATGCAAATGAACACTGTAGGCACCTACGTGATGAAATTGAAAGGCTCATCAAGGCTGTACATCTTAAAGAGGTTATACGCAAGGATAGAGAGCCACGAGAGATACGACCATTACCCCCACCACCCCCGGGGGGCCACCGCCAAATCAGGCCAGAAACTAACCACAGCAAGGTGGCCCAAAACAGAATGAACAAGGACGAGCAGGACGAAGCAAAGGGAGGATTAACATGATTTCGGGAGGGACAACGGATGGAGACACGAACAACGCACAAAAAAGGCATGCAAAAGCAGCCTGACCTAGGTCATGTGAAGTCGCTGTCATCAACAAGTGACCTACAATGGTAGGACCAACAATCTCATTTGGTCCTGAAAAAAGATGTGGTTTGCAGGTAGAGCACAACGACGCATTGGTAATTAAGGCTGAGATAGCTGAATATGAGGTCGAAAGAATTTTTGTCGATAACGGGAGCTTAGTTAACATCATATATCGAGAATGTATGGACCAAATGAGCCTGAAGGTAAAGGTACGACCTGTAAAATCTCCAATTTATGCATTTAATGGCACACAGGTTACCACCGATGGTGAAATAGCACTTACTGTAGCGTGGGGGAAAGGCGAGCTAAGGGTGGAGAGAGATTTAAAGTTTTTGATCATCAGAGGAAGCTCGGCGTATAATGTGATATTAGGGCGACATGCTCTTAATGCTTTTCAGGCGATCACTTCCATCTACCACATGAGTATCAAGTACCCAGCGGGAGACAAAGTTATAGAAACTATGTCAGAACAACAGGTCGCTAGATCATGCTATCATATGATGGTGAGGAAAAGCATGAGTGAGGGCAAGCGAGAAAGAACACGAGACATGCAAGAGGGAATACTTAGTGCCAAAAAAATGAGGGAGGAGGAGAATTTTGTTCGCCCCCATGAAGAATTGATGGAGATCTCATTGGAAGAAGATTTCCTGGAGTATACCACAAGAATAGGGACCCAGATGACAGAAAATATAAGGGGTGAGCTGATAGCATTATTGAGGGAATTTCGAGATATTTTTGCCTTTGGAGATGGGTAATTTCCAGGAGTATCCCCTGAGGTCGCCCAACATTATTTAAATGCTGATCTGGAGGCGAGGTCGGTTAGGCAGAAAAGGAGACATTTTGGGGCAGAATTAGACAAGGAAATTGAAGAAGAGGTACATAAGTTGTTAAAAGCGGGGCATATTTGGGAGATACAATCCCCAAAATACTTATCTAATGTTGTGATGGTGCCAAAACCCGTGCAAAAGCGGTGAATGTGTGTTGATTTCCACAATCTGAACAAGGCATGCCCAAAAGATCATTACCCATTACCGCGCATTGATCTGTTGGTGGAATCTACTTCAAGCTGCGAGCTACTAAGCATGATTGATGCATCACAAGGTTATCATCAAACCCCTTTGTCAAAAGAAGACCAAACCAAGGTAAGCTTTGTTACCTCCACAGGTACTTATTGCTTTGTATCCATGCCGTTCGGGTTAAAGAATGCATGGGAGACCTAACATAGACTGGTGGATAAAATGTTCAAAGACCTTTTGGGGTCTACCATGGAGGTCTATGTAGACGACATGCTAGTAAAGAGCAAAAAGACATATTCACATGTGGAAGACTTTCAGAAAGCCTTTGTTATACTGAGGCATTATGGGATGAAGCTTAATCCAAAGAAGTGTTTGTTTGGTGTGCGAGCTGGGAAGCTTTTGGGACATATGGTGATGGAGCACGGTATTGAAGTGAGTACAGAGAAAGTGCAAGCTGTTATGGAGATGCCACATCCACGCACAGTACGTGATGTGCAGGTATTAACTGGTCGAGTTACAGGGCTTAGCCGCTTTATTTTCAGGTCGGCGGAGAAGGGAGTGCCCTTCTTTAAGACACTTAGAAAAGGATCCAAGTTTGAATGGACATAAAAGGCTACAGAAGCTTTCAAAAAACTCAAAGAATACTTGGCAGAAATACCATTATTAAATAAACCGATGCCAGGAGAGAATTTAATCTTGTACATTTTAGTCGGAGAGGCCGCAGTAAGTTCAGTGCTCGTAAGGGAAGATGCGGGCATGCAGAAGCCCATCTACTACATTAGTAGGATGTTGTGGGGAGATGATCTGAGTTATTCGGGTTGGAGAAAGGCGGATTTTCATTGATCTATACAGCAAGGAAGCTACGATCTTATTTTATGGGTCACAAGGTTAAGGTACGCACCAACTTAGCTCTCAAACAAGTGTTAAGTAATCCAAATGTGTCAGGAAGGCTGGTGAAATAGGTAGTAGAGCTCGGTGAGTATGATGTAGTGTACGAACCTAGAACGGCGATCAAGGCACAGGTGTAGCGAATTTATTGCAAGAGATTGTGCGACCTACCAAGCTGGACGAGGAATAAAAATCATGGATACTGCATACAGATGGGTCAACTATGACATCCGGAGCTGGGCTTGGAATTGTCTTGATTATCCCAGAAGGAGAGAACCTGGATTTCGCGATGAGGTTAGCTTTTAAGGCTTCCAATAACGAAGCAGAATATGAAGCATTATTGCAGGGCATGAAGATGGCAAGTGACCTGGGAGATGGAAAAATCAAGGCTTATTTAGATTCAAAATTGGTAGCTTGCCAATATGATGGATCTTTTGAAGCACGGGAAGAACGTATGCAGGAATATTTGGAAAAGGTAAAAGAGGGAGTGATGCAATTCGAGAAGTTTCAACTTGAACATTTACTGCGATCTAAGAATGTGCGAGATGGTCAGCTCGTCAAGATGGCGAGAGCTTTCGGAACTTGTGATACGCGAAAGTTCACGTTGATGGAGCTGAGTCACAACAGTATAGAGCAAGGCATAGAAGTCATGGAGATTGATGTAAAGGAAAATTTGCGAACACCAATTCGGGAGACCCTCGATAAGGCGGTCACAGGAGCAACACTATTGTCGACTAAGGAATCCAGGACAGCGGCACACTTCTGTTTGATAAATAGAGATTTGTATAAGAGTTTGCAGTTTGGACCTTACTTGAAGTGTTTGGCAATATAAGAAGGGATGAAAGTATTGCGGGAGATACATGAGGGCTATTTTGGTGATCACGCGAAGATCATTGCACTCAAGGGAATAACTTTGTGAGCTGGTTTCTTTTGGCCAGGAATGAAGGTTATGGCGGGTAAGCATATCATGACTTTTAGAGAGTGTCAGATGTATGCGCCTGTGATCCATGTGCATGCGGAAGATATGGTGGTGATGAGCTCGCCCTGCCCCTTTGAGCAATGGGGTATTGATATCGTGGGGCCTCTCCCACTAACACCCGGCGGCAAGAAGTACTTAGTGGTCGCGGTGGACTACTTCACAAAATGGGTGGAGGCCGAGGCAGTGAAGTGCATAGGCTAGTAGAATATCACTGATTTTATTTTGAACAGTATGTTTTGCAGGTATGGCATACCGCGAGTGCTGGTCTCAGGTAATGGAGCCCAATTTAATGGGCAGATGATTCAAGATTGGTGCAAGCAGATAGGGATGAATCAACGATTTGCCTCTGTGGCACATCCCCAAGAAAACGGACAGGTCTAAGTTACTAATCGCATTATTGTGCAGGGAATTAAATTACGCTTGAAAAATGTAGGGGGACTTTGGCCTGAAGAGCTCGCATATGTCTTATGGGCTTATCGATTAACCCCGCTAACCACTACATGTGAATCGCCTTTTAGCCTTGTTTATGGCATGGAAGTTGTTATCCTAGCAGAGATAGTGGGAGGCTCACAATGATTATCAAAATTTATTGTGGAGTAAGACGAGTAATTAGCTAGAGGAGCCACTGAAACAATTGAGGAAATTCGTGATAAAGCCGCAGTCCGTGTGGAAAGATACAAGCAACTGATTCAATTGGCCTTTAATAAAAAGGTAAAACGAGATATTTTCAAGGTTGGCGACCTCGTCTGGAAGCGGGCAAACGCGATCTACAAAATAAAGAAATTAGATCAAAACTGTATAAGACCATTCAAAGTCATCAAAATATTGCAAGGGGGAGCATATGTCCTCGAAGATGCAGAAGGAAAAGCTTTACCAAGAAGCTGGAATGTCTGCTGGTCAAAGATTTCTTAGCACTCTAAGAAATCATCTCCGCAATCGTACGAAGGCGATTGTAGAATAGTAAGTTTTCCCGAGTCGTGTCTCTCGAGGATAGATATTATTTGCGAGTGGTATTTTTACTTAATCTCTTGTTAATCTTAATTAAAATAATCCAATCTAAAAAAATAATAAGTCATTGGTTTGGGTTGAGTTTTTTGCTAAAGCTTGAATTGAAATGAAAACTTGAAATTACTAACTAATGCAAAGGTTAAAGAGAATTAAAAGCTTGCTTGAAAGTATTAATTCTAATAACATTAATTAAACACTAATTAAAACCTCAACTAAATTAAAAACTGCTAAACCTAAGAAAGCTTGTAAATTGAAAGGGAACATGGAGGGAAAAACAAAGCTTGAAACTTAAAAGAAGTCAAAGAGCATTAAATGGAAAAATGCCAAATTGATTAAAGAAGAAAGTTCCATACATCTTTTCGAGACCAAATGTTTGTTTACACATATAGGGTAAAAAGATTCAAAACTATGCTACAATGGAGTTTTGCAAACAAGAAAATCAACAAGCTATAAAATAAAAAGGGAAAACTAAAATGCGATGAAAACAATACAAACTACAAATCTAACAACCAACATAAAAGAAATTGAAACAACACAAGATTAACACACAATATGAAGGGGAAAGGTTACTACCAATATTACTCCAAACAAGTACTTCAAAGTCCAGATCTTCAAAATACAAAAACGACTTCAACAAAACAAGAACCACAAATGAAGGAGGTGTCACCTTCTCCAACACTTGCTAAAAAAAACTAACTAACTAAACTAAGGATTATCAACTTGGGTTTATTATGCAAGGAATGGTAAAATGGCTTCGAGGAGATGGAATAAGTACAAAACCACCAAGGAAGGATAAGGTTTGTGGTAAAAAGGGTTGGGATATATAAACCAAGTCGCAGGGGCAAAATCATCAAAAGGGGCCAAAATTACAAAATTTCTGCGACGCAGTCGATCGACTAAAAGTCAGTCCATCAACTACAGTAGATCGACTGAAAGTCAGTCTATCGACTGTAGTAGATCACCTGAAATTTAGTCTATCGACTGCTTCATCCTCGAACGGAAAAACTTTCTGCCGAGCAATCGATTTGGACTGGTTCAGTCGATCGTCTGCACACCAGTTGATCGACTGACATGGCTGCTCCCGGATCGATTTTCTCGTTTTCTGCTCCAGCCATCCGCCGATTGTCGATCCTTGTTCACGCTATGTTCCCTTGCTTGTCTTCACTTGTCCGTTCCATGGCGATTCGAATGGAATGACCCAAACGTGTGCGGGTCCCGCTTGGTCATTCTACGGCCTAAAATATCAAAACGACTGAAAAACTACGATAATATAATAAAAACCGCGCAAACGATACAAAAACCTAAAACTAACAAAAATGGCCTAATCAACTCCTAGCAACCATAAATTCAAGCAAAACACATGCAAACACGACACAACAAGGTAACAAAAATACGTACAGAGATGTGCAAATCATCTGCCACTTGAAAAAGTACTACGCCTAACTCTCCGGAAAAAAGGCTCATACTAGAGACAATTCTATCTTTACTTATCGCTATTATGAACCGACGCTCCCTTTGGTCGGAGGTGAATTCCATCTTTACTTATTTCTATTACAAACTGATGATCCCTTAGGTCAACGATGAATTCTTACTTTTGTCACACTTTTTACCCATTACGGGTTGATGTCTATGAATAAAGGGTTTCCTTTTGGCACTTTACAAATTCTTATGGCTTTTGAGTATGATGAAATCCCGATGCTCCTACCAGGGCGGCTATAGGAATTATGGATGAGATTTTTTGTGGAAACATATTTGATTTATATGGTCTCATACACCATTGAATATGTTTGATTTACGTATTCAGGGGTATCCTTGAATATGTTTGATTTACATATTCGGGGATATTTTGGGAGGAAACATGTTTGATTTATTTATTTTTTCCCAATGTACGTGTTTATTTTATGAATGTTCTGTCTGGTCCTATGTGGTTTATCTAGTCTTGTATGCGTCAATGGGTTTCAGGTGCTTTATTTATTTTTGTGTGGGTTATTTGGTTCTGTGTGATTTAGGTCTTTTGTGGAAATATGTTTGATTTACATAATCCACGTATCCTTAAATATGTTTGATTTACATATTCTAGATGATTGGGAAAGGAGATATGTTTGATTTACATATTTTCTTTCAAGTATAAACATGTTTGATTTACATGTTGCTTTAGCATGTTTGGTTTACATGTTGTAATTTGCGACCTTCATATGTTCAGTTTTGATCTCTCGATTTATAAGTTCTATGGGAATTTTTGTAACAGGCTTATTGAGAAAATTTGGAGGAATAAGTATAGTCCTGATTTTTTCTGATTGTGGTTCAACGACCTACCTATTTTAAGTCCATAAGGTTTTACACATGATTTTGGAAGGTTTTGATATAACCATTTTGTGTCAAGTTGTGCTGTTATACAAAAGAGTATGCAGGCAAAATACTAAGGCATGATTGTTCATACATGATCATTCAAAAGGAAAGCAAATGTCTGAGTTACAGAAGTTAAGAAGCATTATAATCAGGTACAAGGTCATCAATAGGGGCTTCGAGCTCGGCACTGAGTCCTGCCTTCAAAACCGCATTGCCCTTACAAGGTTTGGACCATTTGGCAGTCACGGACTGGCTCCCGCCGCCTTTCCAAATGGTGAAGTTAGGGAGCTTTTGGATTATGGTCTTCACGTCCGGCTCAAACTTGATATTTATTGCAGCAAGCTGATCCTTGATGTGCCCCGTGGTATAGTGGACCCACTCGAGACCTCCTCACGCCATTTTGACCAGAAAGAGGGTTGTGTTCTTTTAAATGTGCATCAAATTCTCCTTGTATGCGACCATGAACTTTTTGCCCACTTCACTTTGCCGGAACGTGCGTCGACCTTCATTTAGCCCCTCCTTTCGGCCTTTAGCAGTTCCTTTCTCATGAGTTATGCGACCAACCTCATGTACCTGTCTATCTCTCTCCTGTAGCAGTTCTTCTAGCTTCAGCATTTGATCTCTTGACTGGAAGACTTCTTCCTTCAAGTGAGCTGCTTCATCCTTCAAGGTTTCCACTTGACTCTTAGAGACATTTAGCTCTTCCTCCCGAATGGTCAATTGGCGACGTGCTTCATCCAGCTCTCCTTGTGTTAAAGAAAGTTACTGGGTTTGTTTTTCCGCTTGAGCCACCATCTCGTCGCACGTCTTTTGGAATTCGCTCTCGGAGTTGGTTGATGACAGGAGTTCAGAGAGTGCAGCCATCATGGGTTCCAACTGTTAAAAGAATGTCATATGTTAGATAAGTTATCTTATGATTAAAATATGAATTATCAAAAGACACCAAGAGTTACCTGGGACGTCGCATATTTATGCAGAAAGGCCTTGATCTTGTCGGGGATGCCGCACCGCACAAGATCTTTTTCCAGGTTAAGGGAAGTTGAAGAAGAAGTACCATGTGTCCTTTGAAGACGCCGGTGCTTTGGGACTGGAGGTGTTTGCTTCAGAGGAGTTCACTCGTTGAATCTCCTCTTTCTTTTGCCTTTATCCAGTGTTTCTCGGAGAGGAATTCGCTCCTCTAGATCGCTGAGCCTGTCCATTCTTTGCTTCAATAGCTCGATCTAGATATTCATCTACATTGAAAACAACTGGAGGTCGCGGTGCTGATGTCACCGCAGGGTTGGTCTCTGGCTAAACCAGTGACCTCCTCTGAGCTCGAGGACAAATAGCTAGCAACGAGGTTATCTGCATAAGAGAATACGCACATTAAGTTTACTTTGACGACAAGAATAAGGTAAGAGGGGATTTTTGATAATTTGTGAACCTACCATACTCAGATCATGTCAAGAGCATAGTTCGCGGGCTAAGGCATACAAACCTGAAGACAGCTTTCGAGTCTGTGAGCCTCATTACATTGAATGGTTTTTTACTCCAGTTGTCAAAAAGGTCAGATTATTATTGAAAAAGGACAGGCTGATTTATAGAAGGAGGTGAGTCTTGTTTGGGGGTTGAATTTTGCAGCTCGCTAAGAAATGGACAAGCCTTGGTGTTTGATTAGCACATATTTGTCCTTATATTTAGCAGGTTTACAGCTTGTTTTTTGCTTATTGTTTTTGGTATAAGTTGGGTAGTTTAAGCTCTATTTCGTATATTTGTACTATCAGCTTATTTTACCGCGTTTTGACCTAGATTGATGCAAATAAGTGATTATTTATGGTTTTTCACTTTACAGCTAAGTAACCGGACGAGTTCGGCACATAATTAGATGAAGTTGATATTCAAGAAATGGGGAACGAGCTTTCTGGCGAAACGAGTAGCAAAAGATAGAGAGAGACGGAGGCAGACACGTAGTCGCGTTGACTGACGCTACCGTCGATGCACCTTTGACGCGAGCCATGATCCGCGTCAGTCGACGCAGCGTCACCGTCGACGCGAGCCATGATCCGCGTTAGTCGACGCAACTTGCTGAAGCATCGATGTCGACGCACCCAGTCGATGCACCCGCCCAGCCGACACACACGCCCTGGCCGCACCGACGCCGAGCACTGGTACACATCAGTCGACGCACCGTCGACGCGACGGCCCAAAATCGGGATTTTAGGGTTTCTTATGCTCCAAGTCAAGTGAAATCTATTTAAACCCTTCTAAGTTCTTCCCAAATACACACACCTCTCCCCCATACTCTGAAAATACGATCTATTGGGTTCGAGAACAACACCATCCGCATCCATATAGCAACAATTGATCGAGATCGAAGATTCGAGGATCGCTAGCTTCAACCGTCCGTTCGTGATCCGTTCTTCGACCGAGATTAACCAACTCTCCGGATTAGCTGGGGAATTTACTACGCTTTCTAGTTTAATATGTACTCTAAACCCTTTATTCGCTTTCGTAGTTTAATTTATGCGATTAAGTAGCTGCTTTTCAATAATTGTTCTTGAGTTATTGGATGTTTCGAACCTTAGATATTTTTGATATTGCAATTCGTAGTCTTAGTTTAATTAATGTTTAGTTATTATTCATGCTTGGTTAGTTTACTTCGTTTACATTTCGTTCTAGATAATTGATGTTCGTTTATGCTAGTTGATCTTATTTAAAGTTCTTAGAATAATTACTCCAGTTTATAAATTCCAATTGCTGAATTAAATTACTTAGTTTTAATTATAGTTCATGTGTTTTAAATTTCTAGATAATCAAAACAATCAAACCCCCCTTTTTTAGTATAAGTAATTGCGTTTGAACAAACTATTTGAGATTTCCGATTGTATGTTCCTCGAGAGACGACTCGAGTCAAGTTGCCAAACTACGCGCGACCCCGTTCTCTTGCGGCAAGCTATTGATCTTTTGACATATTTTCATAAGTAGGCAACACAAAAGCTTGAATCAGTGTTACGAGAAAAAAAAATTTAGCTCGCCATTCATGAAATTTAGACGAGGGATTTATTAAGAAGCGTGGAAGATTAGAACGAGAGGAGAGATAGAAAGAGATTTTCTTATATTTTATTTGAAAGCAAAAATGGAAGAAACCTGGGTCAGGCTGTACATTATAGTAAGCACACATGATTACGTATCGGCTAAAAACCTAAATGAATTAGGGGTCATTTGGAGAAGGAGGACTTTGTACTTGCTTGATATGGCAACTAAGAACCAATGAGAGGGGAATCTAAATCCTGCTCTCAGAAGTTCGCCGAATATTGTGATATGATCTGCAGGAGGATGGTTTGGATCTGTTTGTAAGATGTTAGGGCGAACTGTTTCCGCTGTTTTAAGGAGGTTAATAGCTTCTATGAGCTCCTCAATTTGGTTTGGGAGCATCCAGTGGTTTTGTGCGACTACTCTACTAGCTCGTGAGAATTCAGGTAGGTCAGCATTAGCCGATGTGGGCACTACCGTTACCGAATTAGTAAGAAAATTCTCGGAAGAAGAGGGCATTTCAGATTCTCTTATAGGGATGCCCTCAGGGATAGTTGCAATTTCGGGTTTTGTTGGAGGGAGGTCCTCGATTAGGTTTTCAGTTAAAGCCCTTTCTACCATTAAAGCTTGGGTATGGGCTTCAAGTTCAGTTTGGGTAATGTCCTTTTTGGGTTCCTCAATTAGACAAGATTGGGGAATAATAGAACTAGGTGTATTTCTCTTCTTGCTACGACGTTTTAGAGGAAATCTCTACGGATTCGGTGTCAGAGGATAAGTTTGGGTTGATGGATTAGGGTTTTGAGAATCGGAACTAAGTGAAGCTGTACTCATTATCAATCAACCGCGAAGAAACACATAGAAAATATTCATGATTCAGCAACCCAGCGATTTATAAAAAATTTTAGAGTAAATACTATTGAAATAAGAGATTAGGGGGACTTACCCAAGGTAATAATTGGTAAATTTGGTGCAGAATGTCGATGCTTGCTGATTTTGCAGAAATTCAGAGCTTTTGCAGACAATAATGAAGAATTTTCAATATTGTTTTTGTGAGAAGTGACGACAAATGAAGGTGAAGGGGTGTTTTTCTGTTCCGGGCAGCGTGAAAAGTTGAAAGGATAGAAAGAGTTTCTTGGTGAGCGGGAAAATTGATAGGGCTATTGTGGGCCTTTTGATTTTGGGCCCACAAGATTAAATATATTATGGGGAAATATGGTTTTTATGCGTATCCGACATAGTGCCAGAACGTATTTAATGATCTTAATAAGGATATGATGGCTAAGAGTGGCGTGTTTGTTGGTAGGTTATGATTGTTGGACTTTTTTGAAAACGAATGATTACATTCTACTTGGTTTCCTACCTCAACCAACCAGAATGTGAGGGAGTAGCTGATACGACATCAAATAATCACGTCGGTAATATGTAGGTTTTCCTGGTAAGGCGACCTCATTCCCTAGAAGATGTAGTCTTTTCGGGGGATGAGCGAGCTATCTTGTAAGGTAGCGACCTGATGTATAGGAGTGGCAAGCTCTTATGCGAGGTGGCGACCTATTATGATCCAAATACTATTATGTCAGCTCGGCGAGGAGAAGTAGCTCGACGTTGAGGGCTAGGTCTTGTGATTTACGGGCCTTCTCAGGCTAATGCAAGCAATTATATGGGGTCCTAGCGGATTAAATTTATGAATAGGCCCAGAGGCCTATGATATGAATAAGCCCAGCGGCCTATGGGTATTCTGGTAATTCAATGAGTATTATTATTAATGGGAACTTAGTATACAAGAGGAATCCCAAATTTGAGTTGGTCGCTATTTATGGTATTACAATTATAGTAGGAAAGAGAAACCCTAGATTGAGACTACTTTTCTTATTATAAATAGAGGACTCAAGCCTAACTTTTCTTTCTAAATTAATTTCATATCCTACGTTTCAAGCAAATCTTGAGCTATCTCTCACTTAAAAAGGCTCTCGCCTATTCTTAAAACCCTAATCTAACTTAGGCATCAGAGGGCTTACACCGGGGCCATCCTCCGCCTTGGATGAGTTTTGTTTTGCAGGATCTATCAGGTCAGCAAGTCGCTACACGTACATCGAAGGGTTTTTAGGTAGCTGACTTCTTCTTTAAGGTCAGTACCCTATATTCTTGAGGCACCAATCTTTTTGGTCGCATCAAGCATTACGGAAGTATATTACTAAAATATTAATAAAGTAATGTGATTGTATAATAAAAGTACTATTGATATTTAATAAAAGTATTAATTCGCAGTTTTGCAAAGAATGGAGGTTCTCATTGGCATGTCGAGACAAGTTATTGTGTTCATAGTGATTTTATGATCGCAAGTCCTTAGCAATAAGCTGATGTACCGATGTAATTTTTAGGGATTAAAGCTTGATTAGATTATTACGAAATCGTTAGTATAACTACAATATTTTTTTAACAAAAGGTTAATTATAAGGGCAACACTCTTGTTAGGCTGGACTAACGGATCATCCGTTAGGCCAAAATTTCATATCAATACATTATAGTGCAAAAAATAATACATTATAATAAAAAAACCAATACATCATAGTACAAAAATATTACAGTACAAAAACCAATATATCATAACACGGGTCAGAGATTTATGAAAAACTAATACTTTACAGTACATAAACCAATACATCATAGTACAAAAACTAATATATTATAGTATCGGGTCAAATGGTCTAACGGGTCATGACCCGTTAATTTGGCCTAACATAAATGTTTGGGAAAAAGATTGTAACCATCCTGTACTATACACGTTTTTTTGGGTTTGCATCCTAACGTTTTTTTTGTAATTTAATACATCCTGTACTTCACAAATTCTGAAAGTGCATCCTCCGACAAGCCAACTCGCCGAAACTCACCTAATCTTGCAAGTGACGTTGCATATTTTCAAACCCGTATACTTTAGGTGAGTTCTGGTGAATTTATTATTTATTTAAAACTAGTTCCGGCATATTTTATTAAATATTTTATTAAATATGCAAACTCACCAAATTTATTATTTAATAAATAATAAATTTTATTTATTTAATAAAATTAGTTCCGATAAACGTTAGGATAAAATATGGTTTGCATGTTTATTTAATAAATTCTAGTTTTTATTTAATAAAACTAGTTTTTTCTAAATTTTGTATAGTATAAGATGCACTTTCAAAATTTTGTATAGTACAGGATGCATTAAATTACAAAAAAAACGTTAAGATACAAACCCAAAAAACGTGTATAATATAGGATGGTTACAATCTTTTTTCCTAAATATTTGTCTAATTATAAATGCATTAGCGACTTTTCGTCATTATAAACGCTAGGTGCCTAATAAATAATCATAGACATGTATGTTTGGCTAGTTACTTAGCGATGTTTTTGATTTTTTTTTCTTAAAAGTTTTAACCCATGCCCCTCTTTCTAGTTGAGAATTGAGACTATATTACATTGTACAATATATTGTCATTTCTCAACCCGGAAATCAGAAGCCGATATACAATTCATGATTGATTTGTACACCAGGACAGCAACGATAACTAGTAATTTGTTAATCATTTTCAGTTAAAATGGTAGTTTAATTAATGTTTTGAGTTAGTATATTATGAACTCTTATACTCGGGTGCATAATATAAATATAAAAGAAGTGGATGTTTAATATACAAGTGACTCGAATAATGAATATGAAATACTAAATTCATATTCATTGCTCATCAATTGTATTTTAATCATAACATAATAAATATGTCAGAGAGATGTGAATATACATAAGAGGCGGGTCATTAATATGAAACAAAGTGAATGATATAAATGGCCAAAAGTTTAATGTTATTACAAATTGTGTTTTTGGAATAAAGTGAATGATATAAATGGCCAAAAGTTTGATGTTATTACAAATTGTGTTTTTGGAATAAAGTGAATGATAAATGGCCAAAAGTTTGATGTTATTACAAATTGTGTTTTTGGAATATGCAAAAATATTTTTTTAGTTCGGTAAGTGATCAACCTTTGATATTTAGTCCAGTTTTTGGCCACACTTGAAAATTAGTTCAAGTGGACTAAATGCTGATTTTTGGTCCAGTGACCGCCTAGAGCAGGTCATCTTTACCCGAAAAACCGAAAACTGAAGGTCATTGGACCAAAAATCAGCATTTAGTCCACTTAGTGGACTAATTTTCAAGTGTGATCTAAAATCG
>BMAC01000598.1:8226-58956 GCA_014905375.1 Phtheirospermum japonicum | reverse complement strand
CTTTTGGCCGCCAGGAAATCCGCCAGTACTGCCGGATTTTTTTGTAGTGGAGGACGATCAGCCACCAAGGCATCCACCCGTGCAACAAAGAAGAGGGTACGGGAGTGAGCCAATTCGTCCCGACGGACCAGTACAGCCTCAAACATACTGGGAGAATATTCAACGAAACGTAATAGATCAGAATGGTGGCCAAAGAAGAGGAGATAATCGCTACCGCCACGTTCCGAACGATTATTCTGAGAGATCATATCATGGCGATGAACGGGTCAATGAGTGGCTCGCATATGACGGGTACCATGAGAGAGACGAATACGCGAGGCCAAATAACCAAGAAAGATACCAACGGGAGGCGCGTGAACCAAGACAAAGAGAGTTCACGACCCCTCAAGTGGGTCCCTATAGTTCGGCAATTGTGTTGGGTAGAACTGCGAGAGGCTTCGAGTTGAAACCTCATATCATCAACAACCTCCCAACATTTCACGGTCTCGCCAACGAAGACCCACTGACGTTCCTTAAGGAGTTCTATGCCGAAGTTAGTAGGATTCCATCCCAGGGACTTCATCACGAAGACCTTCAAATGGTGTGTTTTCCGAGTTGCATGAAGGATAAAGCCAAGTCTTGGCTACTATCACTGGAACCAAGATCTCTGGTCGAATGGCCCATGGTGAGCGACAAATTCATTAATCTGTACTACTCAGCTCAGACAACGGGCCACATAAGGAGACAAATATCCAACTTTGTCCAGCAAGACGGGGAGCTATTACACGAGGCATGGGAACGTTTCAAATCAAGGAGACAAATATCCAACTTTGTCCAGCAAGACGGGGAGTTGTTTCACGAAGCGTGGGAACGTTTCAAATCTCTGTTGCAAACTTGCCCACACCATCACAACTCTCTGGGAATGGTGAATCAGTTGTTTTACGAAGGCTTTTCAGACTCTTATAAAAATAACGTTGAAGTAGCGGCTGGAGGAGATTTTGGGTATTTAACAGCGAATGAGGCCAAACGACTGTTTGAAAAGATGAGCGAGAAGTCGAGGCAAACGAGCTCTCGACCACGGAAGATACGAGTTAACGAAGCAACTGAGGTACAAAGCAATGAGATCTTCGAGACATGTAACCGTTGTGGAGAGCAAGGGCACCTGGTGGATACATGCAAAATGGTGTGTTACGACGAAAGTGAAGCTGAAGCATACGCCATCAAAAACCAACTCTGCCATCAAGACGTCCCAACTTACGAGCACCGCCAATCCACTAAGTTTGATGCACAACGAAATTCTCCGTATCTTAAATGGGGCCCTGAAAACCCACATTTCGCCCCAGCACAGAATATTTCAACGCCACCACCGAGCAAGCTTCCGACGACTGGACCAACGCCTACTCCAATACAACCAAATGATCAATTACTAATTTGGAAGTAAAATCAAGTCACTGAAACGATCAGAAATAGAGATGGGCTTTCAAATCTGACTACGCAAGTTAATAAGCAAGGAGAAGTTTTGAATGACCTCTCCAAAAGTGTGAAGAATTTAGAAACGATGATGGGCCAAATGGAGACATTCATGGCCAAACATGACAATGAAAAAGAGAAGTTTCCGAGCCAACCAAAGCAAGCTTCCGCTGTCCATGTCTTACAAAGTGGAAAGAAGATAGATAATGGAATCGAAGAGGAGAAAGAAGAGGCCACAAAAATTCCAACTGAGGATCAACCCACAATTGACGGCCCTAAATCTATGGATCAAGTGCATAAGTCACCAAATCCTTATATTCCGGGGTCGTTGAAAGGGAAGTTTCAAAATCAAGGCCCCACTCCTGCAACAGTTGACGATTCTACCGAGTCTCCAAATCAGCAATCAAAGCAGTTCGCACCGCCTATAAGAGACAAGGTTCCTTTCCCTAGTCGACTTCGTCCAGCCAAGGAAAACAAGAAATTCATGGAGCTATACAATCTACTAAAGAATGTGAACATTAACCTTCCCCTGCTGGATGTGATCAAGACAATGCCCGCGTACGTCAAATTTTTCAAGGAACTAGCGTCACGAGAGAGGCACTCAGCAGCAACCCAACATGTGGCATTAACGAAAGAAGTTAGCGCGATAATCAAGAAACCATTGCCACCCAAAGAAAAAGATCCCCGGAGTTTTTGTATTACTATTTCCCTTGGGAATGGACAAACGGCGAGGGGAATGCTCGATCTTGGCGCTGGCATTAATTTGATGCCGTATTCTTTATTTAGAGAGTTCGATCTTGGGGCATTGAAGCCTACAACTATGCGCCTACATTTGGCTGATCGGTCGATTCGGTAGCCTCTAGGTATTGTTGAAGATGTTTTGGTGCAGGTTGGTGAGCTGGTTGTTCCTGTTGATTTTGTGATTTTAGATGCTGGAGAAGTGCTGAGCGGGAGCAAGGAGCATACCATCTTATTGGGACGTCCATTTATGTCAACTACGCATGCGTTAATAGACGTGAATAAGGTAAGGATGACCATGTCCGTCTTAGGGGAGTCAGTGACGTTTTCACTTCATAAAATCCATAACACTCCTTCACCACTTATGCAAGATGAATGTTCCTTTGTAGATCTAATCGATTCTTGCGTCCATGATCTCCAAAGCATTACCACTATAGACGAGTTTGACGGCGAGGATGACGAGGAGCATTTGAGTGGGGAGGAATTGATCYAATTGTTGGGGATTGACATAGGAGAAATCATAGATGGAATTGCTGGTTGTGGTACCGAGTTATGCAAAAAGACCGACGTACCTAAAATCGGGCCAAAATTGGAGTTGAAACCAAATCATTCGAAGTTTAGAGAGGATACGAAGCCATCGCATAATCATTCGAGAATTATTTTCCTCGACCCCTACAAGAATTTTAAACGTGCAAAGAACAAGGGCAAGGCGCTTAGCAAGGATTGGACGTCGAAGAAGAAGACGTCGAGCGAGGTTTATGACAAGAAGATTCATGATACGATAATCAAGGTTGGTCAACTAATTCTCTACAATTCCAAACGTAAGTTTGAACCGACCAATTGCAAGGCCGAATGGAGTGGCCCATTTATGATAACGGAAATGGATGAGTACAGAGTTGCCACTCTATACGATGAGAGTAAGAAGTCGAGATTCCAGGTCCATAAGCATCGAATCAAACCTTTCTACAAGGAGCATGGGCTAAATCGCGATCGTGAAAAAGAAGAATTAGTGGGGCCCCCATGGGCTAAAAATTGATCGCATGGAATCACGTCGAGCATAGGACGTTAAATGTTGCGCTTCTTGGGAGGCAACCCAAGCGATAGTTAGTTTTCATTTTTCCTTATTTTCTTTATTTTATTTCTGTTTTTATATTGTGTCGATTGCCGTGGTACGTTTATATGTGTATTGATGTGCAGAAAATAAGATAGAATCGCTTATTCTGGACAACTAATGGTTATAGCAGTAGCTCGCTACCGCAAGGCCTTACCGCTAGCTCCACTCGAGGCGTTAATAATGATGATCAACCACTGAACCTACCGTTAGCCGCAGCAATCAGGGATAACGATGAGCTGCAATCCAGCCACTTACGACGTTGAGCCGCAATCCGGCCATTTCAAATCCCAAAAGATGTGCCAACGGGCACTTGCGCGTGGCAATTGCACGGAATCATAGTTATTTTTGTTATTTGTTTTATTTTTGTAGGACAAATCCAATCACAAGGCCTTAGACAACGGAAAATTGCGCAACTTCAATGAAAGAAATTCGACCATTCATTTTCAGGGACGTTTTTCTTACCCCTTTCCTCGTTCGAATTGTTTTTCTTTATATTTATGGCAATCAGGGGATTGCCGAGTTTTTAAGAGGGGGGGATGGTTGAGTATGTCGAAAAGTTTGTGTGCAATTTTTATTTTTTTTACGTGATTGTTTGCTATTTCTGCGTTAATTTGTGTTTGTATAGCATGCCTGTCAAAGTTAGCTATATATGATTTGATGTTTTGGTCTTTGAGCGTGCATAAGTGCATAATTCTTTTCAAATTATTATTTATATATTATAAAATGGTACTTGGACGCAATTGATTTCACAAAACTTTAAAAGCAGCGTCAATTCAAAACTTTTTCATGCAAAAAGCCAGTGAGTAGCCTGAGTGTTTATCATCTTTGCATGTACTTGAATGAGCTTTGATTTGAGATCTATTTGAAACCGCTGTGTGTAGTTGACTTGGAAAATGAGGTTAAGGCACATAAAAATCCTATTCCGGTCATATCCGTATATTTTAGCCACTATAAATTCCGAATGAGCCAATCATAGCCAAATAATCCATTTCCATTAGCCATGAGTGATATTTGAGTCGACTCCTACAACCCATTAAAAGCGTGGGGTAGGAGTTAGTATTTTTATTGGTTATTAGTGTTTTGGAGTCTTTACGAGGGATTTATGAATTTTTGTAATAAAGGATCACCATTCTTCAAAAAAAAAATAAAAAAAAAAAATAAAAAATAAAAAAAATATAAGAAGGATGGTGAATTGTGTTAGTCATTGTCTACGCGCTAATAAAGGCTTGTGTTATTATTTATTTTATTTTATGAGCCTATTGTTTAGAAGGCATGAATTTTGTAAGAAGCGTGTTATGAGCTTCAAATGTGTTAAGTGGCTTGAGCTTCAAGTCGGTTTAGAGTTTCGAGTTGGGAAATAGCCTATGTTTAAAGGCTACGTTATGAGTGTTTAGTGAGGTTTTTATCTTTGAACGAAGTGAAGCGTATTTCTCCTTGATTAGAATAGGTTTGGTGAGTTATTGATCATGTTAGATTGCGAGTTAGCCACACGAATTATATATTTCATACCCGTCCAAAAAGCCTTACATTACAACCCGAAAAGACCTTTTCTGATTCTTTGTTCGACAACACACTTAATTTGCGATTGAAAAGAGATTGATTTTCAGTGCTTGTTTATTGTGCTTGTATTTGTATGATTTGAGCGTATACACGTCCTATGCAGTAAAAACTCGAGTGCTTGAGCGTACACCCCTATATATTTCCCTCTTGTGAGGATGCATGAGTTTGATTTTGAAGCGACAATGTAATACGGGTGGAGTGTTTGAAGTTGCATTGCATATACCTATACTTTCAAAATTATTTAAGTAGCATAGCACGACTCATTGCTTGGACTGATTTTCATTTCTTGCTATACTTTGAATCTATCGTTTGTTCGAGGACGAACAAACCAATTGAGCTTGGGGTAGTTGATTAGCACATATTTGTCCTTATTTTTAGCAGGTTTACAGCTTGTTTTTCTTATTGTTTTTGGTATAAGTTGGGTAGTTTAAGCTCTATTTCGTATATTTGTACTCTCAGCTTATTTTACCGCGTTTTGACCTAGATTGATGCAAATAAGTGATTATTTGTGGTTTTTCACTTTACACCTAAGTAATCGGACGAGTTCGGCGCATAATTAGATGAAGTTGATATTCAAGAAATGGAGAACAAGCTTTCCGACGAAACGAGTAGCAAAAGATAGAGAGAGACGGAGGCAGACGCGCAGTCGCGTCGACTGACGCTACCGTCGACGCACTATCGATGCGAGCCATGATCCGCATCAGTCGACGCAGCGTCGACGCACCGTCGACGCGAGCCATGATCCGCGTCAGTCAACGCAGCGCCGACGCACTGTCGACGCAACTTGCTGAAGCGTCGATGTCGACGCACCGATGTCGACGCAACTTGCTGAAGCGTCGATGTCGACGCACCCGCCCAGCCGATGCACATGCCCTGGCCGCACCGACGCCGAGCACTGGCACGCGTCAGTCGACGCACCGTCGACGCGACGGCCCAAAATCAGGATTTTAGGGTTTCTTATGCTCCAAGTCAAGGGAAATCTATTTAAACCCTTCTAAGTCCATCCCAAATACACACACCTCTCCCCCATACTCTGAAAATACGATCTCTTGGGTTCGAGAACAACACCATCCGCATCCATATAGCAACAATTGATCGACATAGAAGATTCGAGGATCGCTAGCTTCAATCATCCGTTCGTGATCCGTTCTTCGACCGAGATCAACCAACTCTCCGGATTAGCTGGGGAATTTACTACGCTTTCTTATTTAATAAGTACTCTAAAACCTTTATTCGCTTTCGTAGTTTAATTTATGCGATTAAGTAGCTGCTTTTCAATAATTGTTCTTGAGTTATTTGATGTTTCGAACCTTAGATATTTTTGATATTGCAATTCGTAATCTTAGTTTAATTAATGTTTAGTTATTATTCATGCTTGGTTAGTTTACTTCGTTTACATTTCGTTCTAGATAATTGATGTTCGTTTATGCTAGTTGATCTTGTTTAAAGTTCTTAGAATAATTACTCCAGTTTATAAATTCCAATTGCTGAATTAAATTACTTAGTTTTAATTATAGTTCATGTGTTTTAAATTTCTAGATAATCAAAACAATCAAACCCCCCTTTTTTAGTATAAGTAATTGCGTTTGAACAAACTATTTGAGATTTCCGATTGTATGTTCCTCGAGAGACGACTCGAGTCAAGTTGCCAAACTACGCGCGACCCCGTTCTCTTGCGGCAAGCTATTGATCTTTTGACATATTTTCATAAGTAGGCAACACAAAAGCTTGAATCAGTGTTACGAGAAAAAAAAATTTAGCTCGCCATTCATGAAATTTAGACGAGGGATTTATTAAGAAGCGTGGAAGATTAGAACGAGAGGAGAGATAGAAAGAGATTTTCTTATATTTTATTTGAAAGCAAAAATGGAAGAAACCTGGGTCAGGCTGTACATTATAGTAAGCACACATGATTACGTATCGGCTAAAAACCTAAATGAATTAGGGGTCATTTGGAGAAGGAGGACTTTGTACTTGCTTGATATGGCAACTAAGAACCAATGAGAGGGGAATCTAAATCCTGCTCTCAGAAGTTCGCCGAATATTGTGATATGATCTGCAGGAGGATGGTTTGGATCTGTTTGTAAGATGTTAGGGCGAACTGTTTCCGCTGTTTTAAGGAGGTTAATAGCTTCTATGAGCTCCTCAATTTGGTTTGGGAGCATCCAGTGGTTTTGTGCGACTACTCTACTAGCTCGTGAGAATTCAGGTAGGTCAGCATTAGCCGATGTGGGCACTACCGTTACCGAATTAGTAAGAAAATTCTCGGAAGAAGAGGGCATTTCAGATTCTCTTATAGGGATGCCCTCAGGGATAGTTGCAATTTCGGGTTTTGTTGGAGGGAGGTCCTCGATTAGGTTTTCAGTTAAAGCCCTTTCTACCATTAAAGCTTGGGTATGGGCTTCAAGTTCAGTTTGGGTAATGTCCTTTTTGGGTTCCTCAATTAGACAAGATTGGGGAATAATAGAACTAGGTGTATTTCTCTTCTTGCTACGACGTTTTAGAGGAAATCTCTACGGATTCGGTGTCAGAGGATAAGTTTGGGTTGATGGATTAGGGTTTTGAGAATCGGAACTAAGTGAAGCTGTACTCATTATCAATCAACCGCGAAGAAACACATAGAAAATATTCATGATTCAGCAACCCAGCGATTTATAAAAAATTTTAGAGTAAATACTATTGAAATAAGAGATTAGGGGGACTTACCCAAGGTAATAATTGGTAAATTTGGTGCAGAATGTCGATGCTTGCTGATTTTGCAGAAATTCAGAGCTTTTGCAGACAATAATGAAGAATTTTCAATATTGTTTTTGTGAGAAGTGACGACAAATGAAGGTGAAGGGGTGTTTTTCTGTTCCGGGCAGCGTGAAAAGTTGAAAGGATAGAAAGAGTTTCTTGGTGAGCGGGAAAATTGATAGGGCTATTGTGGGCCTTTTGATTTTGGGCCCACAAGATTAAATATATTATGGGGAAATATGGTTTTTATGCGTATCCGACATAGTGCCAGAACGTATTTAATGATCTTAATAAGGATATGATGGCTAAGAGTGGCGTGTTTGTTGGTAGGTTATGATTGTTGGACTTTTTTGAAAACGAATGATTACATTCTACTTGGTTTCCTACCTCAACCAACCAGAATGTGAGGGAGTAGCTGATACGACATCAAATAATCACGTCGGTAATATGTAGGTTTTCCTGGTAAGGCGACCTCATTCCCTAGAAGATGTAGTCTTTTCGGGGGATGAGCGAGCTATCTTGTAAGGTAGCGACCTGATGTATAGGAGTGGCAAGCTCTTATGCGAGGTGGCGACCTATTATGATCCAAATACTATTATGTCAGCTCGGCGAGGAGAAGTAGCTCGACGTTGAGGGCTAGGTCTTGTGATTTACGGGCCTTCTCAGGCTAATGCAAGCAATTATATGGGGTCCTAGCGGATTAAATTTATGAATAGGCCCAGAGGCCTATGATATGAATAAGCCCAGCGGCCTATGGGTATTCTGGTAATTCAATGAGTATTATTATTAATGGGAACTTAGTATACAAGAGGAATCCCAAATTTGAGTTGGTCGCTATTTATGGTATTACAATTATAGTAGGAAAGAGAAACCCTAGATTGAGACTACTTTTCTTATTATAAATAGAGGACTCAAGCCTAACTTTTCTTTCTAAATTAATTTCATATCCTACGTTTCAAGCAAATCTTGAGCTATCTCTCACTTAAAAAGGCTCTCGCCTATTCTTAAAACCCTAATCTAACTTAGGCATCAGAGGGCTTACACCGGGGCCATCCTCCGCCTTGGATGAGTTTTGTTTTGCAGGATCTATCAGGTCAGCAAGTCGCTACACGTACATCGAAGGGTTTTTAGGTAGCTGACTTCTTCTTTAAGGTCAGTACCCTATATTCTTGAGGCACCAATCTTTTTGGTCGCATCAAGCATTACGGAAGTATATTACTAAAATATTAATAAAGTAATGTGATTGTATAATAAAAGTACTATTGATATTTAATAAAAGTATTAATTCGCAGTTTTGCAAAGAATGGAGGTTCTCATTGGCATGTCGAGACAAGTTATTGTGTTCATAGTGATTTTATGATCGCAAGTCCTTAGCAATAAGCTGATGTACCGATGTAATTTTTAGGGATTAAAGCTTGATTAGATTATTACGAAATCGTTAGTATAACTACAATATTTTTTTAACAAAAGGTTAATTATAAGGGCAACACTCTTGTTAGGCTGGACTAACGGATCATCCGTTAGGCCAAAATTTCATATCAATACATTATAGTGCAAAAAATAATACATTATAATAAAAAAACCAATACATCATAGTACAAAAATATTACAGTACAAAAACCAATATATCATAACACGGGTCAGAGATTTATGAAAAACTAATACTTTACAGTACATAAACCAATACATCATAGTACAAAAACTAATATATTATAGTATCGGGTCAAATGGTCTAACGGGTCATGACCCGTTAATTTGGCCTAACATAAATGTTTGGGAAAAAGATTGTAACCATCCTGTACTATACACGTTTTTTTGGGTTTGCATCCTAACGTTTTTTTTGTAATTTAATACATCCTGTACTTCACAAATTCTGAAAGTGCATCCTCCGACAAGCCAACTCGCCGAAACTCACCTAATCTTGCAAGTGACGTTGCATATTTTCAAACCCGTATACTTTAGGTGAGTTCTGGTGAATTTATTATTTATTTAAAACTAGTTCCGGCATATTTTATTAAATATTTTATTAAATATGCAAACTCACCAAATTTATTATTTAATAAATAATAAATTTTATTTATTTAATAAAATTAGTTCCGATAAACGTTAGGATAAAATATGGTTTGCATGTTTATTTAATAAATTCTAGTTTTTATTTAATAAAACTAGTTTTTTCTAAATTTTGTATAGTATAAGATGCACTTTCAAAATTTTGTATAGTACAGGATGCATTAAATTACAAAAAAAACGTTAAGATACAAACCCAAAAAACGTGTATAATATAGGATGGTTACAATCTTTTTTCCTAAATATTTGTCTAATTATAAATGCATTAGCGACTTTTCGTCATTATAAACGCTAGGTGCCTAATAAATAATCATAGACATGTATGTTTGGCTAGTTACTTAGCGATGTTTTTGATTTTTTTTTCTTAAAAGTTTTAACCCATGCCCCTCTTTCTAGTTGAGAATTGAGACTATATTACATTGTACAATATATTGTCATTTCTCAACCCGGAAATCAGAAGCCGATATACAATTCATGATTGATTTGTACACCAGGACAGCAACGATAACTAGTAATTTGTTAATCATTTTCAGTTAAAATGGTAGTTTAATTAATGTTTTGAGTTAGTATATTATGAACTCTTATACTCGGGTGCATAATATAAATATAAAAGAAGTGGATGTTTAATATACAAGTGACTCGAATAATGAATATGAAATACTAAATTCATATTCATTGCTCATCAATTGTATTTTAATCATAACATAATAAATATGTCAGAGAGATGTGAATATACATAAGAGGCGGGTCATTAATATGAAACAAAGTGAATGATATAAATGGCCAAAAGTTTAATGTTATTACAAATTGTGTTTTTGGAATAAAGTGAATGATATAAATGGCCAAAAGTTTGATGTTATTACAAATTGTGTTTTTGGAATAAAGTGAATGATAAATGGCCAAAAGTTTGATGTTATTACAAATTGTGTTTTTGGAATATGCAAAAATATTTTTTTAGTTCGGTAAGTGATCAACCTTTGATATTTAGTCCAGTTTTTGGCCACACTTGAAAATTAGTTCAAGTGGACTAAATGCTGATTTTTGGTCCAGTGACCGCCTAGAGCAGGTCATCTTTACCCGAAAAACCGAAAACTGAAGGTCATTGGACCAAAAATCAGCATTTAGTCCACTTAGTGGACTAATTTTCAAGTGTGATCTAAAATCGAACTAAAAGTCAAAGAGTGGCCGCTTACCGAACTAAAAAAAATAATTTTGCTTAGTTTAAAACTATCGATATGTGTGATGATAATAAGATAAACTATAATTAGATGTATAATGTAATCTGCAAAAAACTATTTCATAATAAGATAAACTATAATTAGATGTATAATGTAATCTGCAAAAAACTATTTCATAATATATAAAAGTGGAGTTATTTACATTTAATTTGTTTTAGATAGCGAATATACACACCCCATTTATTTACGAGTTCACCCCATAAAAAAACTCAACTAAAATGTCAAAATTATCCCACAAATATTAAATACCCAAAAGATATCATCTACTTCAACCCTCCACCACTACTCCAACTCTTCCATTAGCGTCGCCCATTTATTATTTGTGGGATAATTTTGATATTTTAGTTGAGTTTTTTTATGGGGTGAACTCGTAAATAAATGGGGTGTGTATATTCGATATCTAAAACAAATTAAATGTAAATAACTCCACTTTTATATATTATGAAATAGTTTTTTGCAGATTATATTATACATCTAATTATAATTTATCTTATTATCATCACACATATCGATAGTTTTAAACTAAGCAAAATTATTTTTTTTAGTTCGGTAAGCGGCCACTCTTTGACTTTTAGTCCGATTTTAGATCACACTTGAAAATTAGTCCACTAAGTGGACTAAATGCTGATTTTTGGTCCAATGACCTTCAGTTTTCGGTTTTTCGGGTAAAGATGACCTGCTCTAGGCGGTCACTGGACCAAAAATTAGCATTTAGTCCACTTACTGGACTAATTTTCAAGTGTGGCAAAAAACTGGACTAAATATCAAAGGGTGATCACTTACCGGACTAAAAAAATATTTTTGCCATTTTCTATATTGACGCATTACATTTATTAAATTATTATTTTGATTGTTTGCAATTATTCTTATAAATGTTAACGTGAGTTAATATTTTATTTGATATTGTGAGATGTTCGTGATAGAACATTGCTCTTAATATCCCAAAAATTGGGATATTGATAATATAATATATGTCGGCATGTGGTCTGAATCATATTCTTAGAGATTGTAGTTAGTCTCACGACTGGAATAATTGTTATTCATGATAGACACATGTATACTTTAGAGAGTATTGATAAACACTACTGATAAGCCATTTATTGTATGTTTATAGATTTATCAGTGTATAAAGCGTGTGATAATCATTTGACTCGAGATTAATACCTACCTTATTTATTGAGTGATGTAGATTGACCATGACCAATGTTTGCACTCCTTTTGAGGTATATATGGCTTGTGTTAGGTACATCATGATTTAAATGAGTGTGATAGTTGAGTTAAGAAATAATTCATTTCTCGATTAGAATTTCGAGAGTGATCACTCATAATCTCTCTATTAGATTGAATAAAGTCTTTGGTTAATTTAAGAGACATTTTCAATATATTAGTTGAGTATGGTCTAGTTATCGATTAATAAATTTGTGATAATTTGATTAAGCCATTGAAATGGATACTTGGATAAATTTTAAGTTTAATCGAATGATTCGTGACGAAAAGAGTTTCACTAAATCTTTGTATGAAGGTTATAATTCGAAGAGTTCAAGTGAATGCTATTTTTATCTTGAGTTCATCCAACTAACCCGTGTAGGAGTTTTGTTTGGATTATTATTGGATTGATGTCATATATAAAGGCATATAAAGTCACATTATATGCGATTACTTTTCCGACTTAAGAATGTATCAAGAAAATATTAAAATATTCAATTTGCAATTGTAAACTTTAATTGATAATAATTATGATGTTAATTTTTATTTGATAGAAATTATTCAATTAAATTAAACTTGATTTGAATTTAATTATCTATGCTATATTAACAAAAGTATTGTGCCAAAATAGTTTTGGGTCCATGTCTTGAACAGTCCGACCCTTGTTATGGTTCTTTTATTTATTTAATATAAATTAACATAAAATCATATAAGTTGAAAAATGAGTTTTTAAAGATACATCTTCATTACAACATCTTTTGATTTTGAGATTGAGAGTTCTTGAGTTTGAAATTTCCTACCTTTGCGTATACCACAGTTTGGATCTGTTGTATTTAAAATTTTTAAAACTTATGTAAAATATGAAGGTCTATGATTTTGAAAATAAGTTTAAGTTTTATGATGTTGTTAGCAATGTTAAACAACACTGATTAACAACATCAACCAAAATAAAATAAAAATATGCAGCGGAATTAAAATATAAGAACACGGCAAATTAAATTCAATTCACAAGTAAAACTACTTGTGAACTTGGGTGTACAAATTCGAAAACTATATTACTTTCTTGTTTTCAATCAATACAAAAATATAAAGTAATACATAAAAACTAAAATATCATAAACATGATACTAAATACTTGTCGTCTAGATTGACAAGATATTCTCCGTTGGTCACGCAACTTCGAAGAACTTGTTGATCTCGAACAATGGCTTCAGTAGTCTTCGTGTTCTTTCTCTTGCCGAACGTCTTCTGCTTTGCGTCGTCCATCTATTCTCAAAAATCCCGTGCGTCTCTTGGTTGTGGCAAAGATTAATTTGTCTTGTGTCCTTGTGTTGTCTTAAATAGACAAGTTCTAAAGTCCTAGTCTTGATAAAAAAGGAAAATAAATCCTAAACAAAATTTAGTAAACTAATTAAAGTACTAATCATAAAACAGGAAACAAATAAAGTCCTAAATCTACTTCCGTAATTTATTTTGTGCCCAAGAAAGGCAAACAATTAAATAAAGAATTATTTTCAAAAATAAATTTCTCAACAACTTACACGGTAGAAACATAATGTTCGATTATAGGAATTTCAAAATTAGGAAGAACAAGTTGTTTGGAATAAGAATGTTTGGAAATTGTACTAGAACGTTTAATTTTGTTTTGATTTCAAAAGAATAAAAATAAAATGCATCGCCTTTTTATTTAGTCGTCGTTCACATACAAAAACCATGTCCAAGGGTCGATGTTGCTATTCATTTGACTTCATTCTTCAAAAATATGGAGTCCCCACTTCCAAAATAGTTGATTGCTGCATTTTAAATATAGAGTTCAGAATCGATGTGTCAAATACGTCGATAAAGATTAATACCGATTCATACCGATGACCAAATCTATAGTTAATTGGGAATCTATACCAAACTGCTTAATTATCCAAGAAATTCATGTTGTTGGTGTCTATTTCACCGAATGTCGGAATATTTTATTATTTCTTTCGAGTTGAGATTTTTATTTCTAATTAAATTCGTGTTTAATTGAACTAATTTGTAGTCAACAATACGAGAAAGATACATAGTTTTTTTTTTTTTTTTTTTTTTTGGTTATTTTTGGCAAGGTAAAGAAACTTTAAAAGAAAAAACAGAACCGAAAAAAAAAATGGAAATGGAAATTGTATGCCGGCATATTATTTGTATCAGTTTGTATCCTTTTATTGCAATACCAGTTTACCACTTAATCAGTTATGCACGTTCTTTGTACTAAATTATATCTTCAATATACCTATACTAATATAAACTATTCTAGCACGTCAAAAGGAGAGACGAAAAAAATCTTGCCATATCAATCAAGCATCAACATTAGCAATACAGTCTTAGAGAAACATGATGAGCACAAACTACAAGTTGGCCCCATATATAAGCTCACCAGCTGACCTTCTGTAAGAGAGATGCCGCAAATGTTGTGAAAGCTGAAGAACCTGTCAAAAGAGAAAATTCAAAAATAATTAAGAAATCCCTAAAAAAAATATATCGAGGTAGATGGATATTGTTTCTCGGAGAAAAGGAAAAAAATAAAAAATTATGGACCACCCACTTGTTAAATAATTTAGTAATAGCTGTCGAAATTCGTAGAGGCGAACACTATACTCGTACAGCAGAAGGTTTAAAGTTTTTTTATCCAACAGATCAATACTGTGAACGAATATATTTATGCGACAAATAAACGAGAGAAAAACATGAAACCCGTAAATCCAGATCTGAGTTCAATACTACAGTATTCAAGCAATTAATTCTCCAACTGCAAAATTCAACTTCAGTGTATTGCTATCGTGAAGAAATGTAGGAAATCTCACGAAAGTTCAAGAACTCTCTCAATCTCAAAATCAGGATTTGTTACGATCTTTTCTAAAAACTCTCTCTGTGTAGCTCACTAACTTATAACTTTATGTTATATTTATGGAAATGACTACGGTACCTTCACGATACCATACCCTCACCCCCTCCTGCATTTACAAGCGTTGATTTCTTTATATTAAAAACCAAAATTTATATTCTCATTCATCTGATGGTTCCTATTGATTGGGGAATGGTGCCGTGAAGGCACCATAGAAGTTCCCTATATTTATATTATGTACATAAGAGAACCGTAATCCTAAAAAGGATTGGACTGTCCAAGACATGAGCCCAAACCAAGTTTAGACCAAGTATCTTTATTAATACAACATAGATAATTAAATACAAATTTAATTTAATTTAATTAAATAATTTATATCAAATAGAAATTAACATCATAATTCCTATACGCAGAGCTTCAAAGAGTTCCCTTAAGCGGGGGTTCCTTGTGAAGTGCTAGTATTTTTATTTTCGATTTTTCACCGATTTGTTATGAATTTAAATTTCTTTTCTCATTTTATAATAAAATCGCAATTTAATTAAAAAAATATTACAATTCCAAATTGAGTATTTATTACTTTTTTGATACACTCTTAAGTCGAAAAAGTAATCGCATATAGTGTGACCCTATAAGCCTCTATATATAACATCTGATGCGGACCAAAATGTCCATACGTGATATTATTGGATATATGTGGTTATTTGT
Organism: Phtheirospermum japonicum; assembly: GCA_014905375.1. Taxonomy (NCBI): domain Eukaryota; kingdom Viridiplantae; phylum Streptophyta; class Magnoliopsida; order Lamiales; family Orobanchaceae; genus Phtheirospermum; species Phtheirospermum japonicum. Next base: position 43,271 of record BMAC01000598.1, on the reverse strand, counting down.
GAAAGGCGACATCATTTCCTGGAGAGGGTGTTCCTCTGGGAGGTGAGCGAGTTGGGTGGTTTCTTTGAGAAGTGGACGAGCTTGTTTTATAGTGTAGCGACCTGTAGTATAAGGATGTGTTCTCATATAAGGTCGCGACCTCTTATGTTTTGTGGTGTCTGAGCTCGGTTATGGGCTTTGTGAATATCAAGCCTGTGGGCTTAATACAAGTAATTTAGGATGTCTTGATGGGCTATGTGGAGAGAATAATAGGGCCAAGCCTATTCTGGTAATTTAATGAGAAGTTTATTATATATGGGAATTTACTATGTGGGAGGAATCCTAATATTGAGGCGGTGGTAGAGTTATGGTATTTATGGAATTGTGATGAAAGAAGGTAACCCTAGGCGGAGGGGTACTTCCTGTCTCTATAAAAGGAGGTGTACACTTATCATTATTGATATTATTAATATATCATAATTGCATCTTACATTATTCAAGAGAAGTATTGAGTGTTTTGAACTTACTTTTGACTTAAGCATCGGAGGACCTTCACGGGTCTGATCACCGACCCGTCTGAAGGTGCTGTTTTACAAGACCAGCTAGGTCGCTAGGAGATTAGGAGAAGGCTTGGCAGGTCGCTGTGACGTATTCAAGATCTACTTCAGGTCGCTGATCTCTGTTTTGAGGTTAGTGCCCCATATATTTGGTAACCCAACCTTTTGGACTTATCAAATTGGCGCCGTTTGTGGGAAAGAGGGACATCGAGTCCTTGAGTAAAAGGCGTGAGAAATCTCGTAAACCATACATGAAAGATAACATAATACCTAGAACCTTGTACTACGGTTCTGAATCGGACAAGCAAAGAAAGGAGACCGGGATGGCAGGCCTCGTTAAAGGAGACGGGCGAACGTCTTTACAGGCGAATTCGGTAGTCCAGGGATTGGATACTACACCACCCCCCTCCCCAAAACGGCGGGACGGAAAGGAACCAGTGGAAGTTTTGAAGACGCCGGAGGTGGTGGCACAAAAAGAAATCCACTTCGAAACAGAGGAGTGGAAGAACTTACCCAAGAATAAACCTTGTCAGGTTGATAAGGGATTCTTAGAAGGACTTATAGATTTTTTGCCTTGGTAAAGACATGAAGAATTGCGTAAATATCTGACAGGCGAGCAGGATACTCGGAAAGAGAGGAGGGACGAACTTAATAGCGAGAAGGAGGAAAAATCGATAATCACGAAGGCGAAACAAAACGAAAGATCTCCAACCAGGAGAGCTTCTCGCGAAAATAAGGAACAAAGTAAACTTAAGCACGAAGACACATCCAGCTCTACCGCGTCTACAACTCACAAGCGTAAAGGAAAGGGAGTGAAGGCGAGACGAGGGCATTACAAGCGACAAGGTTGCCAACATGACAAACACACCAGTAAAAGTGATACCCAAACCTCAGAAATGGACGGGGAATCTCGAGATAAAACCCATAAGAGTCGTGGCAGGAACAACGAAGGAAGGGACGAAAACGAGGTGGGACTAGGGAGTAAGGCTTTTAGAGATTTGCAGGAAGCTATGCTGAAACTACAGAAGCGAGTAGATGGAGAAACATTTGATGGAGATGAGGGGCACCCCTTTTCAGAGGATATATTGCAGGCTGCAGTGCCTAAAGGGTATAAGGACTTGGAGGTTCAGTATCGGGGAGTGACGGATCCAACCGAACACTTGCAGCTCTTCGAAAATGCAAGGATGTTGCGCAATTACATGGATGCTGTGGCGTGCTGGTCCTTTGTATCCTCCTTGAGGGGAATTGCACAGAATTGGTTCTACCAGCTCCCGCGGGGGAAAATTACCAGTTATCAGGTGTTGCGAGCTGCATTCTTAAAGCAGTTTTCCAGCATGAGACAGAGCACAAAAATGGCACAGTCGCTTTTTAACATGGTGCAACGACCTAATGAGACGCTTAAATAATATGTCTCTTGCATTGGACAATGACTTTATTCGACCTAATATAGAGATTATGAGTGATCTCTTTCGTAATTTCAGTTGAGGAATGAGTTCTTTCTTGGCTCAACTACCACCTTCATTTACATCATGATGCACCCAACAGAAGCCATATCTACCCCGAAAAGGAGTGCAAGCATTGGTCATGGTCAAAGTACATCACTCAGTTATCAAGGTGCGTATTGACCTCAAGTCAAAGGATTATCACGCTTTATACACTGATAAGTTTATAGACATATAATAAATAACTTATAAGTAGGGTTTACCAATACTCTCTAAAGTATCCATGTGTCCATCACGAATAACTATTATTCACAGTCGTGAGACTAACTGCATTCTTTAAGAATGTGATGCCGACCACATGCCGATATTTATTATATTATCAATATCCCAATCTTGATAATTATTAGTCGGGACTATTTTAAGAGTAATGTTCCATCATTAACATCTCACCATATCAATTACAACATTAACTATAAGGAATATTTATATGAATAATTGCAAACAATCAAAACAATAGTTCAATAAATGTATTGCCATATATATATAATAATATATATATAATAATTGTGATCAAGTATATTGTCTTTAAATCTGACTGTCTCTAGGACATTTATACTTTCAGTCTCCCACTTGGCCTAGAGTCAAGCACCTATATATCCAATATTGAGGTTTACGAAATGCTCATCATGTTATCCAGAACATTATGGCTTTAAGCACATTCTATTTTAATTTCTCCTATCTGCACTATCTTCCCAATCAAGTGGTAGCATTTTAGTACATGCTTGTTACTATTCATAGATATTAGTTCCTTTGCTAGCGCAATAGCACCAATGTTGTCACAATAAAAAGATATTGGTGCTAGGAACTACACCCAATTCTTTAAGAATTTGTTTATTGAGATAACTTCTTTAGCTGCCTCTTATGCAGCAATGTACTCAACTTCAATTTACCAAATCAGCGGCAATAGTTTGCTTGGAACTATTTAAACTTACTACCTTATCATTGAATGCATATCATATTATGGCTTATAGTCATCATGGTCTATTTAGAAACTAGCATCAGTGTACGGGGTGGATGAGTTTGCTTGGAACTATTTAAACTTACTTCTTTAGTATTTTTTAATAAATCGCGAAATATATATTAAAAAAATATAAAAAGATACGGGGTGGATGAGTTCCCTACACGACCAAAATTCATCAAAAGAAAAAAGTCTAGGGGGCTAAATCCCCTACACGACCAAACAAAAACTAAAAAAGTCTTCAAATGACTTTCTTTTGGATGCTCGGTAGCATTTCTTGACGATGGTTTTGGTGGTTCGTAAGGAGAGGGGCAACGGGCTGGTAAATCAAATCCAGGTTGCACCAGAGGAGTAGGTCGCCGCTGCTAGGCAAGGGAAAGGAAAAAAGTGTGGGCCTGGAGTCTTGCTGGGCTTGGGCTGAAATTGGGGAAGTTAGGGGGGATTGGGCTTGGTGTAAGGAGGAGGTGTGAGTGTTGTATGAAGGGGCCCAAGGGAATTATTGGGCTTGGCTTGTTGGCCCAAGAAACTCAAAAAGGCCTACTGAGGTTGGTGAGGCGCCAGAAGGGTCTCAGGAATCCAAAGTGGCTGAAAGGTATGTGTTGACAAAGTGGGTGTGAGATTAGGTAAATCCCCACGTGATGTCGCGGTTAAGGTGGCAGGCAAAAGTGACAGAGGGTTGACCGCAGGAAAATACGTGAGCATGACGCTGGAGAGAGAATAATTAAGAATATTCTTTAGTTCTTCTAAGATACTTAAGAATACTCTTGATTGGCTTCCAGTGTTCTTCCCCAGGATTCTACTGAAATCTAACAGTCATGCTAAGTGCATATAACACTTAATCTATGTACATGGACTATGAAAGCCCCAATATTCTATTCGGTCTATCTCGGTAGATCCTAATTTCAAGAATATAACAGGCTTCACCAAAGTCTTTCGTCATGAAGTGCTGGACAACCAATCCTTACTGATTGCATGACAAGGGTATCATTTGCAATTATAAATATGTCATCAATATATATAATAATAAAAACAATACTCCCTACAGTGCGTTTACTATAAATGAACGGATCTTCTTTGTTTCTGAAAAAATTAAATGATTCGTTGCTTTGTCAAAATAAATATTCCAACTTCTAGAGGCTTGTTTAAGTCCATAAATAGATTTTTGTAGCTTGCACACCGATTTAGGTTTCGATTCACATGTAAAACCCTCTAGTTTTATCATATACACTTCCTCGGTCAATTCACCATTGAGGAAAGTGGTTTCAACATCCATCTACCAAATATGGTAATCATAGTATGCAACTATACCAAGTAAAATCCTAATGGACTTGATTTTCACAACAAGAGAAAAGGTTTCATCATAGTCAATTCCTTCTCATTGGATATAACCTTTTTCTACGAACTTAGCCTTGTAGGTTTGTACCTTACCATTTGCATCGATCTTCTTCTTGAAGACCCAATTGCATCCAATGGGTCTAACCTAAACTGGCAAGTCAACCAAGTTCCAAACTTGATTTGTATATGATAGGGCATGAGAGGCTAGTCCCGGATTGGGGTAGACCTGGATCTATATAATCGAAGAAGGGAGCTCAGGATGGCTTACGCCTGGTTGGGCTTGGTTTTTCTTAAGAGCTGAATAGATCAAGAGCAGCGTCACCCCAGCCCAGGAGTTGTCCTGAGCTAATAGAAGACCTCCTGCGAGGTAAACCTTTAAAATATAAGGGCAGGCTTGCCAGCAGAAAGGAGACCAGGACTAGGAAAGACCTGGCCTCCTGACCCCTGGCGGGGGGACAAATGGGACCACTTGTCAGAGTTTGTTGTCTAAATGACCCCTGATTCGCGGCCTTTGTTTCCGAGATCCCAGAAGGGGTCTCAGTGGAAAAAACTATAAATATCTCAGCCCCAAGGCTGAGAGAGGTATGTCATTCTCTTGTGCATTCCTTCTTTGTTTCCTGGAAAACACCTCATACGCTTTCTGACTTAAGCATCGTAGAGGTTTCCATCGGAAAACCACCGGTGGTCCTTTCTAACGTGTGTTTGTGTGTAGGTCGGGAAGGCCCATCAGTTTTCAGGCAGTATCATATTTTTGGGCGAAACAATTGGCGTCGTATGTTGGAATAACTCAAGCTAGGGTGTGAGATTTCAGAATGGCTTCTGATGGGTTACGATGGAATCTGGTGGGAGAACTCGGCGGCACTCCAAGCTCCGCCTCGCCATGGAGTGTGCCGCAATCGGTAGGGCCGTCAATGATGGGGCCAGAGGGGATAAAGCCATCAGCAGCGGCTGCGCCGAGCACTACGCCACCCCTCTCCCCCTGGTAGATCTGCGCCAGCCACTGGTGGATCATTCAATGAATCCTTCCTCATGCAGCTCTCGGAGCTCATCGGCAAAGCCTTGGAGACGGTGGTAGAAAAGAAGTTTGCAGAGATGTCGATGCCTCCATCCAATGCACCGCCAGCTAGGACTGTGCCATTGATAGAAACTGAACCGCTGCGTGGTCAGCGCACTGATCGGACCCCCCTCCAAGACAGAGAAGACCTCTCCACTTTCGATAGCGAGACGTCGAGCCAAACTAATCCGGTCCTGGCTGAGCAGATGCAGAGCCTGTAGAAGGAGGTGAGGGAATTTAAGAGGAAAATGGTGAGTGATGGCGTGAATCTGACGAGGAGAGGTACGCTGTTTACCAAGGAGGTCATGCGCGATGACGTGCCGGCTTCCTACAGATCCCTAGGTTTTGAGTATAATGGGACTACTGATCCGTGGGATCATCTGACCTGATTTGAGATCGCAGCTGCTGTGCATAAGTTCTTAGACGCAGTCATGTGCCGGGTCATTCCGATGACCTTCACCAAGTCAGCCTAGCTATGGTTTAGTCAGCTGCCGCCACGCTCCATTAGCAATTTTGATGAGTTCAGCTGGGCCTTCCTGAATCAGTTCACTAGCTGCAGGAAATACCAGAAGATGCCGCTTGAACTGTTTAGCTTAAAATAGAGAGAGAACGAGAGCTTGCGTGCTTATACCAGTAGGTTTACGGCTGCAAAGCTGGAGGTGCCTTCTGCATCGGAGGAGCTCCTTGTGAATGCGCTGGCACAGGGCCTCAGACGAGGGGAGTTTTTTCAATCGCTGGTTGTGAAGCCAGCCCTGAAATTTGGAGAGCTTTTAGAAAGGGCGGAAAAATACATCCATCTGGAGGAAGCCCTAAAAATCGAAGATGAGGGAGAAGAAAAGAGGGAAAGATATAACAGGGATGAGAGAGTGCCGGTGAAAAGGTCCAGGCAAGACCTGCCTGGGGGACGACCTCGTTTTGAAAAATACACTCCCTTGGCGGTAGCCCAGGGGGAAATACTAAAAGCGGTAGAAAGTCACCCCGACCTCAAGTGGCCCAAGACTTACTCTCAAAAGCCGTGGAAAGAAAGGTCTAACCGATTCTGTCGGTACCACAACGAATACGGTCATGACACGGATCAGTGCACCCATCTCAAGGATGAGTTGGAGAGGATAGTTCAGGTGGGACACCTTAAGGAGTATGTGCAAATGCGAAGGGAAGAGCCTAGGTCAGGCTACCGCAACAACAATCGACCTTAGTCGGGTAAGAATGAGTAGGATAATAGGCGAAATGGGGAAAGAAGGAATGAACAGACCCAGGCCATACGGAGTGAGATCCTGATGATCACAGGGGGCGAGTGGGATGAGCACTCTAAACGAACCCAAAATAGTTATGTGCGTGCTGCATGAGGTTTAACGAGAAAGGGAAGAGAAGTTTGACAGATAACGCCGAGCCCAAATGTTTCTTTGGGTCAGAGGATGAGGAGGGGATTCTAGCTCCTCATATGGATGCCCTGGTCATTACGGCTACTATAGCCAATTTTAATGTCCGACGAATTTTCGTGGATACAAGGAGCTTGGCGGATATAATGTTCTATGAATGCTTCAGGAAGATGAACCTAGATGTTGAGTTGGAAGATGTTACGACATCGTTGGTAGGATTCTCACGAGGCGCGTTAAAGCCCCTTGGAGCTGTTAACCTCCTGGTTACTTTAGGGGATGAGCCGTATCGGCAAACCAGGACAGTTCGGTTCCTGGTGGTAGACGCGGCTTCCTCCTATAACGTGATGTTAGGAAGACCTTCCCTGAGCAAATTTCAGGCAGTAGTCTCAATCTATCATATGAAACTGAAATTCCATGCTCAGGATGGAGTAGGCGAGGTGAGAGGAGATCAGTATGAATCGAGGTAGACGTATGTAGAGAGCATCAAACGAAGCGAAGAGGAGAGACAGGTTAAGAGGGCTCGGACAGAAGACAGGTTTAGAGGACTGAGAGGGAAGAAAATTTAATGACTGTCGAGATAGTCCCGGGGGATGATAATAGAGTCCTCCACGTATGGATAACCCTCAGTCTTGAAATTCTGACAGACCTAGTAGCATTATTGCGTGAAAGTGCACACATATTTTCCTGGTCTCCTCAAGACCTGGTCGGGATCGATCCCGAGGTGGCTGAGCATCGCCTCAACATCAACTCTGGGGTAAAACCGCTCAAACAAAGAAAGCGCAATTTTTGGCCAGAGAAGGAGGCCATCATAGAGGCTGAAGTAGAGAAGCTGTTGAAGGCTAAGGACATATAGGTGATAGAATTTCCTAAATGGCTCTCCAACTTCAAAGATCTTAGTCGTGCTTGCCCAAAAGACCATTATCCGCTGCCGAGGATAGACCAGCTGGTTGACTCTACTGAAGGTTGCGAACTCTTGAGTATGATGGACGCCTCGCAAGGCTACCACCAGATCCGCTTGGCCAAGGATGACCAGAAGCGGGTTAGCTTTATAACCCCGAAAGGGACGTATTGCTATGTGGTCATGTCATTCGGACTTAAGAATGCAGGAGCCACATACCAGAGATTGGTGGATAAAATGTTCAAAAACCAGCTGGGGAGGAATATGGAGGTCTATGTCGATGACATAGTTGTAAAGAGTGCAAGGGCGAGCTTGTATGCGGATGACCTGAGGGAGACCTTCGGTACCCTGAGAAGGTACAAAATGAAGCTCAACCCCAAAAAGTGCATGTTCGGGGTAAGAGCTTGAAAATTCATGGGCTATATGGTAACTTAGAAGGGTATCGAAGCTAATCCCGAAAAGGTTAAGGCGATTATGGATATGCAGCCTCCGAAAAATGTTAAATAAATGCAATGCCTGGCTGGACAAATAGCGGCCTTGAGTAGGTTTGTCTCGCGCTCTGCTGAGAAGAGCCTTCCATTTTTTCAGGCCTTGCGAAAAAGAGCACGATTCCAGTGGGATGATAAATTCCAGGATGCATTTCAAAAGTTGAAGGAATATCTTGCCAGCATGTCCTTGCTTACATAACCAATTCAAGGGGAGCCTTTAATCTTGTATTTATCCGTGGGAAAGCAGGCGGTTAGCACGGTCTTAATCATAGAAGATGGAAAGATACAAAAACTGATCTATTACTGGAGCAAGGTCTTGCATGAGGCAGAGCTGAGATACGTAGAATTGGAGCGCGCCATGCTTGCTTTAATGGGAACTGCCCATAAGCTGCGCCCTTACTTTCTTTCACATAGAGTCATTGTTCGAACTAATCTACCCTTGAAAGCAATTATGGATAAGCCCGAGGCTTCGGGACGCTTGGTGAAGTGGATAATTGAACTTAGTGAATTTGATATTTATTTTGAGGCACGGACAGCAATCAAAACTCAGGCGTTGGTTGACTTTATGCAAGAGATGGCCTGCCCTCTTGAAGAGGCGAAAGAATGGACGATCTACAATGATGGCTCTGTTAGAAATCTTATTTGTGGTGCTGGAGTCATGTTGATAGACCCAGAGGGAGTCACTATAGAATACGCTATCCGCATGAATTACCCCCTTTCCAATAATGCCGCGGAGTATGAGGCCCTGTTGCGGGGAGTCCGGATGGTGAAAGATATGGGCGCAGATCGGGTATGTGCTAAAGTGGACTCACAGTTGATATGTAAACAAATAAATGGAGAATTTGAAACCTGAGAGGAGCAATTACAGAAACAGATTTTGTGCGGACTTGTGAAAAGTGTCAGAAAAATTTACCCTTGGTACACAAGCCTGCAAAAGAGCTCATGACTATGAGCTCTCCCTACCCATTTGCCAAATGGGGAATTGACCTGGTCGGCCCTTTCCCCACATCTCCTGCTCAAAAGAAGTTCTTAATAGTGGCCATTGACTATTTTAGTAAATGGGTGGAGGCCGAGGCTTTGGCAACGATCACAGAGGATGCGGTTATGAAATTATTATGGAAAAACGTTTTGTGCAGATTTGGCATTCCTAGGATTCTTGTTTCGGACAATGGCACCCAGTTCATGGGTGCCAGACTTAAAGCCTGGTGTGTGAAAATGAAAATTAATCAGCATTTCACGTCTGTCTACCATCCTCAGGCCAACGGTCAAGTTGAGGTGACCAATCGCATACTGGTACAGGGGATCAAGACACGTTTGGAGAAGGCTGGAGGTAGGTGGGTTGATGAGTTAAATTCAACTCTATGGGTGTATAGAACTAATCCCAAGGAAAGTACAGGGGAAATGCCGTTTAGCCTGGTTTATGGAATGGATGCTGTGGTCCCCGCCGAGATTAGTATGGAAACTCATCGGGTCCAGAATTCGAAGAAGAAAAAAATGAGCTATTAATTCATGATGCTCTGGACTTAATTGAGGAGAAGAGGGAGAAAGCTGCTGTCAGAATGGCGCACATCAAGGGAAGAATAAAGGCAACATACGATAAGTTCGTGGTAAAGAGGCATTTCCAGGTTGGAGATCTTGTATTGAGAAGGGATGACTTGGGAAAAACAAAAGGAAAGTTGGATGCCGCATGGAAAGGACCTCTCCGAGTCACCAAGGTCTTATTAGGCGGAGCTTACAAATTGGAAAAACTCGATGGAGTGGAAATTCCTCGTGCATGGAACATAGCAGATTTAAAGAAATTTTATGCATAAAATGTAATCTCACAAAGGTTTTGTTATATGATAAATTCAGGTTTATTCTCGTTATCCAAACTAGATGTGTCTTCGTAAAAGCCAGGATTGGCTAAGGGTGGCTGCCCATGATTTTCCTGACCTGATTGTCAATTTAAGCCAAGATTGGCTAAGGGCGGCTGTCCATGATTTTTTTTGACCTGATTGTCAGTTTAAGCCAGGATTGGCTAAGGCGGCTGCCCATGATTTTCTTGACCTGATTATCAGTTTCAGCCAGGATTGGCTAAGGGCGGCTGCCCATGATTTTTCCTGACCTGATTGTCAGTTTAAAGCCAGGATTGGCTAAGGGCGGCTGCCCATGATTTTTCCTGACCTGATTGTCAGTTTAAGCTAGGATTGGCTAAGGGCGGCTGCCCATGATTTTCCTGAACTGATTGTCAATTTAAGCCAGGACTGGCTAAGGGCGGCTGCCCATAATTTTTCTGACCTGATGGTCAGTTTAAGCCAGGATTGGCTAAGGGCGGTTGCCCATAATTTTTCCTGACCTAATTGTCAGTTTAAGCCAGGATTGGCTAAGGGCGGTTGCCCATGATTTTTCCTGCCCTCACTGTCAGCTTAAGCTAGGATGGGCTAAGGGCAGGTGCCCCGAGCCGACTAGTATGATGAGCCAGATCTGGCGAAAAGTTTAAAAAGCTTGAATTGGCCAAAAGTTCTAATTTGAAAAAGTAAAGGAAAGATGAAACATTCTCAAAACGAACGATACTCATAATTATAAGCATTTTTGACCTAAATTCAAAGCTTGATACATAAGCTGGCAAAAGTGATTACATTGTAGGAAAATTAAAAAGCAAGAGCATGGGTGAATTCAACATGAGGGCCTAGAAAATGATCATCCATGAGAGCCCGAGGCTCTACGATCCGAAGCTAGAGCTCGGCGAACACGCCAGAATTCGCGCTCAGTTGCATGGTAACGCTGCTGGTATTTGTCGACTCGCTCGGTCAGAGCATGCGCTTCACCGGCGGCGATAGTCAGGCGATTCACCGACCCAGTTAGATCGGCTTTCTTTTCCTGCAGTTGGTGGTTTACTTGCCGGAGCTCAGCCCATTCCCTCTTGTAGTGACGCTTCTTCTGTCTCTTCCTCTCTAAGAGATGATACAAATAGTTCATCTTCTCACGGAGAACGAAAAGTTTGTCGGAGAGCTTGAAGTTTTCCAAAAACAGGTAGATGTTCTTTCGTTTTAAAGTATCAAGTTCTTCAAGAAGAGAGGAAGAAGCCATTTCAGAGAATTGAAGGAAAATGAATCACACATGCACGTATATAAGGGAAACAGTGGCATGTGCCGAGGAATAAAAAAGTACTAGGGATTCCAGAAAATCAGGACACCCTGGGAACTCGAGAGTTATTACAAGACAAAAAATCATTTCTTATCATCAAGATTATTCAAAGTACAAGTTAGCAAAAAGGCAGACCAACCACACAGGCAACAACACAGGTCTGCATATAAAGCAAAACAAAATAGAGCAGCCTAAGTCTCAGCATCTATCTCGGCTTCCAACTCGACCGCTAGCTGTTCCACAGCATCTTCAGACAGGGGGGCAGGAGAAGTCCCACCTGGCAACTCACCCAGACCTGCAAATGTTGGGGAGGTAGAAGAAGTCGGAGCAACTACAGCAAGAGTCGGGTCTGGCTGAGACTGCCCAGGCTTAGAAGAATGAAGAACAGAGAAGACATGTTCGGCAAACTCTGCAGACCCTATTGTATGAAGGCGGTCTTGGTTCGGGGCGTAGGAAAAGGAGGTTGGCTCAGGGGGGTTCTGGAGAGGCACAATCCAGTCAGAGGGAGCCCCAGGGTTGGCCAGGGCCCACTTGGCCTGTTCGTCTAGGCCTAAGTGGTATTAAACCACAGCCTCGGGAAAGAGCAGGGTGTAAAGCTCTTTGGATCCCCGGAAGGCTTTTTGCGCCTCTTCCCTGGCGACTTGGACCAACCTTAGACCCTCCTCAGAGTTTAAAAACTCGATCCTCCATCCCTCCTTGGCCTTAGCCAAGGTCTCGTCTGCCAAGATCCTCGCCTCAGCCAGGGCCTCATCTCTTGCTTCAGAGTGAGCTGTTTCTAGCATATTGTCTTGGGCCTTCTTCATTTTGGCCATCTCTTCCCTCGCCATCTTTGTCTCGGCTATCCTCTCCTTAGCCAAAGCCCGATCACGCTGAACCTTTTCCTGCAGAATCTCGTTCTCCTTGAGGGTGTCAGGCTGGGTCATAGACCTGGTCGCCCTAAAGGCTAAGAGGGCCCTCTTGGCCTCGGCCTGGATACAAAGAAAAGAGTTAGAACATAGGTATGGAAGAGAAGGAAAAGGAAGGAGGGAGTAACAAGAGATTTACTCGTGCCTCGTCTTGGCACCAAGATTCTAGCAGCTCGCGATCGCTTAACTTCTCCAGAATGTGCCTATCCTCGGGCGCGCACTGCCCGCTCACATGCCGAACTGCCACATCGCCAGATCAATTCAAAACGGGGGTCCTATTGGGCGGACCTGCACTCCTAGTAATGGGCATAGCTGGCATCGTGATAGAAGTGGTGCGTCCACCCTGGTTAGTGCGAGGCCTCTTAGATAGAGGAACATCATCCTCCTCAGGCTCGGGGATGGGGCGTCTCGCCGGCGTAGGGCGTGCAAGAGGCTGTGCAGGTTGGGAGCTCTGGATTTGAGGAGAAGAAGCAGCGCTCGCATCTCTAACTCGAGGCTCTGGAACAGCCTCAGTCCCCTTCTTGGCCGCCGCTTCGAACATCTGGCGCATCATCTTTTCTGAAAAGAGAAGAGGTAAAAATATGAGACTTATGATATTTAATGTAGAGAGACAGACCAGACTTAAAGGAACTTTAACAGTCTCGGGAGGTAAGGGTCCCGTTTCTGCTCTTTCATTGAAAAAGTCAAGGACGAAAGGGAGAAGGAGTTCTGGAACGTTGATGGGATTCCCATTTAGGGTGGATATGACTTTTTGAATATGAGAAGGTCTGTCATCCGAGGAAAGAGGTGGATAAGAAGGCAGCTTCTTAATAGGTTTAAGGGCAAAACCCCAGTCCCCGGCACAGTGAACAAAGAAAAATTTCTTTCTCCAGGCCTTGTTTGAGGAAGGGAGTTTGAGTAAGAAGTGAATGCCAGGTCTGGCAGTAAGATAGAAATAGCCCGGGAAAGAGCTCTTCGCTTGGAAGAGCTGGAAGAAGGTACGAGCTGTGGGATCTAGACCATCATAACGCATGGCAAGGTTGTAACACACCATGATCCTAAAGGAGTTAGGGGTGAATTGGAAAACGGGAAATATGTATATATTAGTAATTTCCAGCATCAACGGGTTTACCGGGAGGCGCAAACCCGCTTAGAACTGGTCGACGTAAAAAGTCAACTGGCCCGCCGGCACTTGGTAAGCCAGGATACCCGCAGGAGGGCTATAGGGGTCGAAGGGTTCGGAAATTTTGTACATAAAACGGACTTCCTCCACTGTCCGCTCACTAAGAATAGAAGTGACTTTAGGGTGGTCGGGAGCCGCCGGAGGGTATTCTAAACCCTTAGAGGAGGAGGTGGTGGCCGCCGCTGCCTCTGGAGCAGCAGACAGTGAAGATGATGAGACTTCCGCCGCTTCTGAGGTGGCGGATGTAGGAGAAGAAGAGGTCTCCGCTGCCTCTGGGGTGGTGGACGGCGAAGAAGAAGGAACTGCCGTCGCCTGTTGAATGGCGGACGACGGGGATTGAGAGACTCTTGCTACCGGAGGAGATGACATTATAAGGGATTAAAAGAGAGAGTCTAAAGAGGTACCTGATCTACAATGGTTGTCGGAGAAACCCAATTGAGAAGAGGTGAATCGGAAAACCCGCCAGAAATATAAGAGAGGAGAGAGAAGCTCTGTAATTTTCCTAAAAGCGAAATACGAAAAGTGAAAGGAGGGAGAGAGCCCAGCGGGAATAAAAGGCAAAATGAATAAATTCAAAAAATAGAAACCAAGAAAAGTGGGATTTGATGGGATCCCCGCATTTAATGTGGACAGATGAACAGTACCCTAGGTGATGAGCTGGAGTACCAACCGTCCTAGGGTAGGTCATGCGTCGCTGACCTGACAGTACCTGGAAAGGCGTGTGAGAATAATAACCGTTTAGGAATGTGGACCGACACCACTAATGATAATAATTAGATCAAGATGTTGAACAGATTTCTCAGGATTCGTACCAGTATGAGAAACAATAAAGGATAGGTGGGACCTCATTCATTTCTGAGGGCCCTGGAACGTCACAGCTCCACCCCAACAATTCGGGGGGAGGAGTTGATAGAGCATGAGAGGCCAGACCCGGATTGGGGTAGACCTGGATCTACATAGTCGAAGAAGGGAGCTCAGGATGGCTTACGCCTAGTTGGGCTTGGTTTTTCTTAAGAGCTTAATAGATCAAGAGCAGCGTCACCCCAGCCCAGGAGTTGTCCTGAGCTAATAGAAGACCTCCTGCGAGGTAAACTTTAAAATATAAGGGCAGGCTTGCCAACAGAAAGGAGACCAGGACTAGGAAAGACATGGCCTCCTGACCCCTGGCGGGGGGACAAGTGGACCACTTGTCAGAGTTTGTTGTCTAAACGGCCCCTGATTCGCGGACTTTGTTTTCGAGATCCCGAAAGGGGTCCCCATTGAGGAAAGCTATAAATATCTCAGCCCCAAGGCTGAGAGAGGTATGGCATTCTCTTGTGCATTCCTTCTTTTTTTCCTGGAAAACACTTCATACTCTTTCTGACTTAAGCATCAGAGAGGTTTCCACCGGAAAACCACCAGTGGTCCTTTCTAACGTGTGTTTTCGTGTAGGTCGGGAAGGCCCATCAGTTTTCAGGCAGTATCATATTTTTAGGCGAAACAGTATACATCGAGTCAATTTCTGATTTCATGGCTTCAAGCCACCTCTTTGAGTCAATGTCTAACATAACCTCAGTGTAAGTTCTAGGTTCATCATCGTCCGGAAATTCAACATCACCTTGACCCTATACAAGGAGGTTTAGTCTTTTCGGTCGATTATGAATCCTACTAGACTTATGAAGTTGGTTATCATGCATTTGAGTGATTAGAGTGTTATGATCATGAGAAGGTTTTTCTATGCTGGATGGTCCAGCATTTTGAGATTCCTCATAAGTGTCATTATAATGAATTTCCTGAGCTGCCGAGAGCGCCGAGAGTTGTCGATGCCTACATGCCACAGCTGCCGAGAGCACCGAGCACTGCCAAATTGACTGCCGAGCAATTGAATTGACTGCTCGACAGTATGTTTTTCGCCAACGCCTGTAAAGCCGAAGGCAGTCGATCGACTGCACCACTAAGAGCTGCCTAGTCCCGCGCGCACCTATCGAGCGCTGCCGAGGCCTGCGCGCCACGCCTGCCGAGCCCGCCCGGACATGCCCGCACACTACTGCCAACAGCAGCAGGCCACTCCCGCCCAGCGCTAAGCCAGCTCGCCCAGATCTGAGCCATGCCGAGTCATATCGAGCCATATCAACCCAAATGGTCTATTTTGACCATTTTGGGTCAAACTTGGTCAAACATAGAAAATCAAAGCTTATAAGGCTTATTTGGCCCATTTACCCCTAATAAAACCTATTATAAATAGAACCTTGCTCTCATTTTTTAAAAACACACCTCTTCCCAACCCAAGCTTGGGTTTGGGATTATTTTCTCTCTCTAGATTTAATTTTCAAGCTTTTTCTTGGGTTTGTAAGCTCAAGAAGAATTCAAGTACTCCCTGGAATTTTTAATTTTTCTTTGTAATTTCATTCAAGCTTTGGAATTATCTTCTTAATTCGAGTAAGTTTCCTCTCATTTTAATGCTTGTTCTTCAATTTCATGCTTGTTCTTCATGTTATGCCTTTTGCCTTAGCACCTTGATTTCTCACTTGATCTTGTTAATCGTCCGTGGAATCTAGATGAGTGACACATCTAGGTCATATATCAAGTCCTTGATCGTTTTTATTTAAAGTATTTCATATGCTTTATTTTGATTTTTATTTTCATGCTTTATTTAATGCTTAAGTTTTTATATATCTAGTCTTTGTTGCTTGTTATTTTTCATAAAGTTTCAAACCTTGATGTCAATTTCCATTTCTCTTTCCATTCATGCTTTCAACTTTTGCTTATTTGTATTATTTAGGATTTTATGCATAGTTGTACCTTGTGCATGCATGCTTGTGCATGCGTGAATGGTTCCATGGGTGGTTATGGAGATCCAAATTCATATCTGAACGTGCTAGCTCCAAATTCTTATCCGAACGTGCAAGCTCTAAATTCATATCCGAACTTGCATGCCCCGAATTCTGACCCGTATGGCTATGATGCTCCACAATATTACTCGAATACACCGATCCCGAATTCCAGCACCTATGGAGCCCACCCGGTTATAATTTCAAGCCTATGCCTAATATGACTCCGAGTTGAAATGTGAGTGGTGGATATCCGAGTCCCGGCCCGTATGGCGATTCTCATCCTCTCAATTTCAATCAAGCCCCGAGAGATGCCACTACTAATGCCCAAGTTCTCGATGCTTATAATTACTTTGGAGATTTGATCTCCGATGCACCCCCCGTCCGCACTATGGGAGACTTTAATAGACCCTTTGTGGGGGGTGGGGGGTGGGGGTGGGGGGTTACTCTTGAAGATCCAAAACCTCCTCCACCATCACATGCTCATGAGGTGTTTCCACCCTTATCATCTAAGGAGTTTGAGTTGATTACGAAAATAGCGACAAATGTCTAGCTCGGACTCGATTCCTTCTTGTGCAGGACCCGGTTGTCCTACTCCACCGCCGCCTCACGGTCCTCTTTTTACTTATCACGTGGACCTACTTGTGCCGATGAATTCTCCCATCTCACCTTCGACCTTAATTTCTTGCTCTTGAGTCGGCAATTGCCAAGTCTACATTCGCCTACTCTTCCAGTCACATTCCTTGATAAGTGTGGGGTAGTTGATTCGGTTGTCTCATCGACGGAGGAGGCCGTGGTTTCGATTCTAAGTATTTTTACTGCTCTTGACCCCTTACCTTTTACTTCAAAATAATCTTGCGAAGAGTGGGTGTATATGGACTTCATCAAGGCCACTGTCGAACGAGTTTTTTTGGAAGATAGGATCATTGAGGAAGATATTGTCCGGGATGTCGATATTGAGGGATGTTGTGAGGATGAGCCCGTTGTGCCTCTATGTGGCCCTGATTTGTGTGTAGATGATTCTCGATGTGCCGTTGAGGGCAACGACGACTTTTTAGAGGGTGAGGTGGGGGTTATTTATGATAAGATTGGAAAAATTGACGATTATCTTGAGGAGGAAGAGGAGAGCAAGTCAATTACCATCCTTTCGAATTCGCATCGAGAGGAAAAGGAGGAGAGGATGGTTGAAGGGTTTACAATTCTTAAGGGTGATATTGATTGGATACCGGGAGTGGTTGAGGGAGTTAGTTCTTTGAATTCGAGTCTTGAAGATATGGTGAGAGCCGGGATGTGGAAGTTGTTATTGGAGGGCTTGATGTTCGTGATGTCCAAAAGCGAGTGGTGAAGCCCATTGACTTGGTGCCCAAGACGAGCTGCTTGTTAGTTCTTGAGGATGAAAAAGGAGGATTGTTGGCTACGAGGGTTTCAATGGGTTGGAGGACATTGATCGATTTTAAGAAGTTAAATGTGTCTACCAGGAGAGATTGTTTCCCTCCCCCGTTTATCAATCGAAGGTTGGTAGATTTAGCCAGCCAATATTCCTTTTGTTTTCTTGACGAGTCATCGGGGCACTTCAAAACCACCATCCCACCCAAAGACGGAGCCAAGTTGAGCTTCAATTGCCCGTTTGGAATGTTTCCTTTTTGGCGGATCTTATTTGAGCTATGCAATACGCCAAGGTCGTTCAAAAGAATGGATCCTCCCTACAAGGAGGAGATTGTTTTGGTGGACCCTCCCGTGATCTTTCCACCTTGAACAAAAGGGAGTACGTCGAGCTAATGATGTAAAACAAGCACTTCTTGGGAGGCAACCCAAGTTCTTCTCATTTATTTCTTTTAGTTTCTTTCTTTCATCTTAAAATGAAAATCCAAAAACATTTAAAAAAATTGAAAAAAAAATAATATTTTATTGAGATTCGTGTACATATTTTCTTGAGTTTTTAATTTTGTGTCACTTTTTTGTATAGTGTGTTGTTTTCCGACTTCAACCTTGGGCGATTGGATAAGTGAGTAGCATTCGTGGAGACGGGAGTTACTAGCCATGCTTGATTCTTACTTGGATTCTTAGATGCTTAAGTGGACCCCACCGAGCTCGACCTAAACTCGCTCGGTTAAGGAAGTTTCTATTTCACCCTCCTTTTACTTGAATTTCATTAAAATGGAATGAGGGCATTACATGGTTTAAGTTTAGGGTGGGTAGGTGGTTAGAGCCCGGGTATTACAAATCATGTTTTTTCGTTCTTAACTCCAACCTTGGCGAAGTGATGCATTCTTGGCGAAGTGACGCTTACTATTTGCACTTTTTTATGGTTGAGTCGATTTTTGTGTCTTTTGTGACTTTATTACATTGTTGAACAACTCCACATTCTTGGAAGTTTGAGTAGTTTACTTGTCGAGTTTTAACATGTTTATGCCCTCTTGTGTGAGGAGTTGAATTTTTGTGCTTCGTCTAAAATCCGCCTATATATATATATATATATATATAATCAACATTTTCTCGTGAAAAGATTGCAAAGCTCTAAAAACTCTTTGGATTTTGCTCCCAAATTCAGTGCAAACTAGTGAGTAGCCTTGTGTGATTTATCGGCTTGCTTGCATTTTTATAGAAATTGCATTGAGGAGATTTGATTTTGCTCGTACATGATTGAATTCGAAAATGACCTCGAGGCACATATATCACCCTTGTTCTGGACATATCCATATAATTAAGCTACTTTAAAAGTCCCAAACGAGCCCCCTTGAGCCTATGTCCCATTTATTGTCAACCGAGCTCGATTTTAGCTCTTATATCTTCATAATTGTGAGGTGAGAGAGTGTGTTGTTAGTTGACTAGGAATATGTGGGAAATCAGTTATAGGTTTCGGGTTTTGAGTTGCTTATACACAAAAATAATAATAATAATAATAATAATAATAATAATAATAATAATAATAATAATAATAATAATAATAATAATAATAATAATAATAATAATACTCCAACACAAATCACAAAAAGTGATAAAGCGTGCGTTCAAGTGAAAAGCCTAATTTAAAGGCTAAGTTTAGTGAAAAGAAGCAAATTCAAAAAGCTTCTACGTATTGTGAAAATAAAGTGGGAGAGTGTGTAAATAAATGAAACGGTTTCGAATGAAAGTTTGGCGAATCGGGAAAGGTGAAGCAATCATAAGCTTCGGGTATTAGAAATTAGGATTTTATGTGTTATTGATCACGTTTGATCATGTGTTAGCCACTATATCCAAATGTTCATACCTTACCAAAGAGCCAACATTACAACCCGAAACAAAGACCTCTTTCGATTCTTGTTTGGTCATGTACTATGAGCAATTTTGAGCGTCCGATTTGTGAAATCTTGACGAGGTGCATGTATTGTCCGACTTGAGCGTATACACGTCCCATATCAAACACTTGAGCGGATTGAGCGAACACCCTCAAAAAACTCCTTTTGTGAGGAAGTCATCGATTTGGTTTAAATTTGAGAAAGAGTAATACAAGCAATGCTTGATGATAATGAGTTTATGTTGATACTTTCATCATATAAATAAGGATAAGCACAGGGATTTTTCTTTTTACACAATGTTCATTGCATGTGCACTTTCAATTATTTTCGTTGTTTGAGGACGAACAAACCGATAAGTGTGGGGTGGTTGTTTTGCATGTAATTTTGGTATTTTTCTCGTGTTTTTAATTAGGATTTTATGTTGATTTTAGTAGTTTTTAATCGAGTTTCGTTAGATTTTTCGTTTGTTTTCTCGTTTTATTGTTTTTCGTGTTTCTTGTTAATTTTATATTTAATTTGGTTAAATGGTCCGATTAACTTGAGGTTTGTGGTAAATCATGGTTTTTTATGGTTTAAATTCCAATTTTATAGGTGAAGGCATCAAGGCCCGAAAATTGAATCGAGTCAGCCCGAACCGAGCGCTCCCATGCGCAGTTGCCGACGCTGGCCGGAGCTGCCGAGCGCGGCCGACCACCGCCCGCCTAGTCTTGCCGACGCTTGCCGAGACCCAGCACCTAGGCCTGCCCGACGCCTGCCGAGCACCTACCGAGAGCGGCCGAGAGCTGCCGACGCTATGCGCCACAGCTACCGAGAGCGCCGAGCGCTGCCGAATCGTCTGTCGATCGACTGCCGAGCAGTTGAATCGACTGCTCGATAGTGTGTTTCCGCCCACGCCTGTCAAGCCGAAAGCAGTCGATCGACTTCCGTGCCAGTCGATCGACTGCACCGCCGAGAGCTTCCGAGTCCCGCGCGCACCTGTCGAGCGCTGCCGACGCCTGTGCGCCATGCCTGCCGAGCCCGCCCGCCATGCCCTCACACGAAAACTGCCACAGCGGTCGCCACTCCTGCCCAGCGCCGAGCCAGATCGCCCAGCTCCGATCCATGCCAAGTCATATCGAGCCATATCGACCCAAATGGTCTATTTTGACCATTTTGGGTCAAATTTGGTCAAACATGAGAAATCCAAGCTCATAAGGCTTATTTGACCCATTTACCCCTAATAATACCTATTATAAATAGAACCTTACTCTCATTTTTTAAAAACACACCTCCTCCCAACCCAAGCTTGGGTTTGGGATTATTTTCTCTCTCTAGATTTAATTTTCAAGCTTTTCCTTGGGTTTGTAAGCTTAAGAGAATTCAATTACTCCTTTGAATTTTTAATTTTGCTTTGTAATTTCATTCAAGCTTTGGAATTCTATTTTAATTCAAGTAAGTTTCCTCTCATTTTCATGCTTGTTCTTCAATTTCATGCTTGTTCTTCATGTTATGCCTTTTTCCTTAGCACCTCGATTTCTTGCTTGATCTTGTCAATCGTCCATGTAATCTAGATGAGTGACACTTCTAGGTCATAGATCGAGTCCTTGATCATTTTTATTTCAAGTATTTCATATGCTTTATTTTGATTTTTATTTTCATGCTTTGTTTCATGCTTAAATCCTAGATCTACTCTTTGTTGCTTGTTATTTTTCATAAAATTTCAAACTTCTACGTCAATTTTCATTACACTTTCCATTCATGTTTTCAATTTTTGCTTATTTCTATTTTTTCGGATTTTATGCATAGTTGTACCTTGTGCATGCATGCTTGTACTTGATGAAACATTGCTTGTTCTTGCTAAATTTTCGATTTTACTTGCAATTTCAATTAAGGCACACGACCAACTTGCTATTTTAATTTCTAGGATAGTTTAGCTAGTTTAATTGCTTTATTTTCATTTTCCTTTCATTTCTTCAAGCTATAAATACATAGATTCCTCAATTGAATCGATATTCGATAATACCAAGCCAAGAACCCGTTGATATATTTCAACACCACGAAAACTCTTCTAACAGCGCACGCCCAAGTCCTCATAAAACCTGTCGCACGCTTTAGCGGATGCTGGCGCTCGCCAAACCCACACGCCAAGCGCTTCCCCATCTCTCACGCTAGGATCTCCGCCCGCTGGCACTTGCCAAGTTCCACCCTATCATCAATGCCGTGTTCCGCGCCATACATATACCACGCCCACTGGTGTTTGACAAACCGCACGACACCTCATGCCACACTTCCCTAGCGCCCGCTATCACCTGCCAAACTTCATGCCACTCCACAACAAAGCGCTCGCCAAGGTCCGCCTCCATCCTTTCCCACCCCCCACGCCCAAGCCGGCCGAGCAAAGCCCACATCTGCCGAGCCACTTCGACCCAAGACCGAGACAACCAATGCTAAATGTCAAGTCAAGGGTCTAATAAGTCATTCCGGGTCAACATTAGTCACACCCAAGAAATTCAGGCCTTTAAGTCTAATTTGTCTCATTTAACCCTAGTTAAACCTAGTATAAATAGAACAGAACTCTCATTTTTGAGGATCATCCACTATTATCCCAACTCTTGCATGAGTTTGGAATTAATTTCTCTCTCTAATTTTTAGATTTAATTTCAAGATTTTCATTAGGTTTGTAAGCCTAAGAAGAATTCAAGTCATTACTTCGATTTTATTTTGGATTGAAATTTCATTCAAGTTTGTTATTCCTTTCCTTAATTCAAGTAAGACTTCCTTTATTTTCTTTATTGTTCTTGAATTTCATGCTTGTTCTTCAATTTATGCATTTTTCATTAGCTATTAGATTTGTTATTGGAGCTTTTGAATTGGCTACAGAATCTAGGTGAGTGACACACCAAGATCATAGATCAAGACTCGGATAATTTACATTTTGAGTATTTCATATGCTTATTTTGGTTTTTATTTTCATGCATAGTTTTATTTTGAATCGTAGAAATACTCTTCGTTTCTAGTTATTTTTCGTAAGGTTTTTAACTTTCACGTCAACTTTTGTTTCTCTTTCCATTGATGCTTTCGATTTTTGCTAATTTGCATTATTAAATGATCATGCATGCATAGTAGTACTTTAGGCTTTCATGCTTGTACTTAGTGAACCTTTGCTTTTTGTTGCTTGCTCTCATTCTTGCTTGCTATATCCATTAGGCATACGTGCGAGGCATACGAAATACTTGCATTTACATTTCCTAGTTAGTTTATTTTCATAGTTTCTCGTCATTTTCATTTATATTTCAAGCGAAAACCCCCTTGATTCTTACATTCGAATTGAATTCTGATAATACCAAGCCACGAACCCACTTTTCTTATTTTCAACACCACTAAAACCTACTCTTCAAAATGGCGCCATTGCGGCTTGGATTGGTTAAGGTTTTTGATTAGCTTGTAGATTCTTCGAGTTTTTAGCTTTCTTTTGTATTTGACGTTTTATTGAGTGTATGCAAGGTCGTCGTTCACGTGAGAATGAGTTGGCTCCTTATATTTCAAACCGTGACCGATTAAGGTATTTACGAAGTCCCTTGATTACAACTCACAATATGGCGACTAATCTTCTGAATACCGACCTATTTTTCCCAAATCTAATGGGAAATCTCCATGGGTTGATCCTCAAGGCTCTAATATTTCCGAGCCTGTTGTTCATGTCAAGCCATCCCCACCAAATGATAACCCGAGCTATCAAATCCCATTCCCAAAACCCCTCCCGATAACACTATAGGAGTTCAAGGGAGTGATTTTACCACTCATGAACACGCCATGGGCCTACCCCAAGGTAACAAACAAATTCCTACTTCTTTTGGCAATGGAGGTTATATTCCCAACATGGGAGGGCATGGTGCAAACCATGTTGGTAATGGGATAAGTTTTAATGGTTTTGGAAATGTGGGAGAACATGGTACAAACCACGTTTCCAACGGTGCTAACGGCAAAGGTCAACCCAACGTGGGAGGGCATGGTGCAAAGCATGTTGGGTATAACGGCTTCTCGGGAATGAATGGTTCATGGAGGTTATGGTTCTCCCAATTCTTATCCAAATATGCAAACTCCAAATTTTGGTCCGTATGGGGGTTATGGTGCTCCTACTCAATTTCCGAACATGCAAAGCCCGATTCTCGGCCCGTATGGGGTTCCTCCCACTTACAACTTCAATCATGCTCCGACTGTAAATTTGAATGCTAATGGTGGTGGTACGGGTTGTGGAGGTGCCGATACTAATGCTCATGATGACACTCCCGATCCGTATGCTTTGTTTGGAGGAATGAGTCCCAATGCCCAACATGCCCCTCCCGTCCTCGCTATGAAATAAGTTAGCAAAGCCTTCGTGGGAGTGACTATTTTTTCTTGTGTATCCCTTCCTCCCGAGGTTATGGATATTGACATCCGTTCACTTGATTTTGCTTGACTACCGATACTCCATGGGTTTACTAAGGAAGATCCTCTCCAATTCTTCCAGCAATTTATGTGGCAAGTCTCGAGTTTTCACTGCCCGAATATGATGAGTTTAGAGCATCTTCGACTCTGTTTTTTTCGTATTCTCTCCAAGATAAGGCATTCTCGTAGTTTATGGGTATTCCCCCCAATTCTATTCCTACATGGGACGAGCTCTCGGCAACATTCTTAGATCATTACTATTTCGCGGAGAAGATGGCCGAATTTAGGATTAATATTATTTCATTTAAACAAATGAAAAATGAGTCGTTTCGCTCCGCTTGGGATCGTTTCCAAGATTTTATCAGGAGCTGTCCACATCATCATATGCCAAAGAAACTTTTAATCCAAACTTTCTATGAGGAATTGGACCCAAATTTCCAATATATGGTGGATACGTTGGCCGAGGGTAATATGAAAGAACAACCTCCTCAAGTGGTTCTCAAGATTTCCATTACTCTTGCCAACAATTCTAAATGGAAGTCTTCTCGGGCGTTGTATTCTAATGCCAATGAAGTGATTGAGACTTCTTCCCCTCAGGATCTTGAGATGGACAAGAAATTCGCGGCTTTGGAGGCTCAAATCTCTAAGTTGTCTATCCCAAGTCCAGAGCCCCCGTGCGCGTCATGTCGAATGATTGGTCATGATACCACTTATTATTTGTCGAACCCCTCTTTCTATATGCCGATGCCTTAATCGGAGGAGGTTTGTGGGGTTCAAGGGTATCAAGTGGGACCCGGTGTTGCTAAGCCGCCTTTTGTTCGTCCGCCGAATCACAATCTTCCATATCATCCGAGCAACCGTGTGCATCCGAATTTCGGTTATGAAAATCCTCCCGTGGGTACATCTTATCTTCCGATTCTGGTAAATTCTCCCACTCAACCTTCCGATCCAACCCTCTTGGCCATTTTGCAACAATTTCAATCTTTATCCGTTACTGTTGCTTCTCTTGAGGCCACAACGAATGGGTTAAACACTCGAGTGGGACAATTAGCAAGTGATGTGAATATGTTGAAGCAAGCTAATGAGAAGGGCAAATTGATGATCCAACCATCACAAGCTCATGCGGTCACAACCCTTCGAAGTGGTAGGGTGGTTGACAATAAGGTTGCCCCGCCGTCCGAGGAAGAGGTTATTTCCATTTCGAATGTTCTTGATCCCCCCGATTCTTTCCCCTTGGGTCCCGTTTCGACAAAGGATCTTCCCAATGGCTTAAACAAGTCTTCAAAGGCTTATAAGCCACCAACTTCTAAGGCCCTTATGCCCTATCCCTCCCGACTACAAAATGCTAAGAAAGATGAACATTTTCAAAGGCTCTACGATCTTTTGTCCAATGTAAACATCACTCTTCCCTTATTAGATTTCATCCGGGATATGCCCGCTTATTCCAAGTTCTTCAAAGATCTTTCCCCCAAAAAGCTTCAGAGTGCTATGCATGAGAAAGTTTATCTATCTAAAGAAGCAAGTATGATTTGTGATCCTTCTTTCTTGGCTCTTAAGAAAGTGGACCCCGACTCCTTTTGTATTGACATCACAATAGGGAATGTAAAGGTCACTATGGGTATGCTCGCATCTGGGCGGGTATTAATTTGATGCTTTCTTTGATCTATGAACAATCGAAACTTGCTCCTTATAAGAGACACGTATTTGCTTACAATTGTCTGATCAGTCAATTGGGTACACAAAAGGGATAATCAAGGCTGTTCTTGTCCAAGTTTGGAGTATTGTGTTTCCGATCGATTTCATAGTATTGGATGTGGGCATAGTGACGAATGATGGAGCCGAACACCCGATCCTGCTAAGCCGCCCATTTATGGCTACAACTCAATGCTTGATAGACGTTAAGAATAAGAATCTCACCCTATCCGTAGCGGGTGAATCGGTCAAATTTTCTATGTCCAACTTACCATCGATTCCATCAAGCATCTATCATGCGGATTGCTTAGTTATTGATGAGATCCAAGAGGTGGTCGACCTAGTGCATAGGGAGGACGTGAGAGATAAGGAGAAGGTTTGTAGGGGTGTCTATAGTAAGAATTATTGTGAGGATGATTAGCATACCATCGATTCAATGGTGTTTTGAGGTGCCAACGATTTTATTGGGAGCGATTATGTATGTGGCGTTGAGGGCAACGATGAAGTTTTGGCGGGGGAGGTGAAATTTTTTTCGAACCAATGGAGAAGCTCAAAGATTGTCTTGAGGGGATTGGTGAATTATTCGAGTTCGGACCCAACGAGGTCGAGAGGAGGTACAAACCCGAGCTTAAGTGATTAACACTTATTTGTGCTCATTTTTATTATTAATTTAGTTAGTTTATCCTATGGTTTTGGTATATGTTGGAAAGTTTAAGCTTAAATTCTTATATTTGTATTTCCAGCTTATTATAAAGCATTTTCATCTTAATTGATGCAAATAGGTGAATTATCTCTGTTTTTCGCCTTACAGCTAAGTAACTGGAGGAGCTCAGAATGTAAGAGATGAAGATTGATGATTAAGAGACAATAATCGATTGTTCCATCGAAGAAGTAGCAAGTTTTTGAAGCTAACGGTTATCTTTAGCGGTAGCCTTACCGCTAGTTAGCACCGTTACACCTAACGGTTACTACATCGTTACCCATAATGTTATTTCAATCGCTGAAGGTGGACAGAGAGCCTAGCGGTACACTTAACGGTTACAACCGTACCTTTGCCATCACTATTAGAAAGCAACAGAGAGCCTAATGGTGCGCCTAACGATTACACCTTTATCGCTATCTCTACCGTTAGGGAAGAACAAAGACGCAAAAAAGAAGAGTTAATGATAACTTTAGCGATAGCTCTTACCGCTAAGTGTTACCATTATCGGGCCCAGTAACCAACTTACTAGACTTGTTCTCCAAGAATTTGGAATTTTATAAATACCACACCATTAATCCGACTTTGGGGTGTACTATAGTCATAATAAGCTTACCTAAAGTATCCCTAAGGTTTAGAAATACGTTTTCAACACCCATTAGTATAGATTGAAGTTAAAGATCAAGGATTCAAGGCTTGCAAGTTCTGAAGTCCGTTCGAGGTTGCGCAACACATATTCCGTCCGAGATCTACCGTTTTCTTCGGAGTAGCAGGAGAATTTTCTGCAATTCTTAGACTTAATAAGTACTCTTATCTTTTTATTATTTTCTTAGTTTAATTCCCATAGTTGAAGCATTGGATAATTACTTTTATTTGATATTCTTGAGTTGGTTCATGAACTTGGTTTTGGTTGATCAATTCAAGTTAAAAGTTTTCAGTCTTAATTTAGTTTATTTGATTCATGATTAAGTATTGGATATTCGGATTCATTGATTTTATTTATGCAAATTGATTTATGTTAATTAATTCCGTTTATACTAAGAGATTCATGTTATTTGCTTGCTTCATTATAGTTGAGTTCTAAGTATGTTTTTAAGATCCGTTTAAGTAATTCGATCTCGTTTGTGATACTTGATCATCGCTGCATTTTTAAGTTTCACTTAAGGTTTTCTTTGATAACTACTTAGTTTTTAAGGTTTGTAATTGCTTTAGAATAATAGAGTTTATGCATGCTTCTTAGGTTCGTTTATGCAAGTTAAATTATTTGATTTCATTTATGAATTTGAAGTATTGCTTAGTTTTTAATTTGGATTTAATTTACTGATGCATTTAGAATTTCAATTGAGTTGCGATTATATAATTAATTAGTTCTTAAGCTTAGGTTCTTAAGATTGGTTAAATATATGCTTTTAAATTCAAGTTGGTAAATTTAGTTTAGTTAATTAGAATTTAAATTTACGCTCTTTCTTTTAAATTCTTAGTTGTTAATCAAAATCAAACAAAATCCCCAAAAATATTCAAATTTACATTTTTGTTAAACAAACTTCTAAGACCCCAATTTTTTTTGTCCTTGAGAGACGACTTGAGTCAAATTCCCACCCTACAAGTGTCCTCGTACTCTTGCGAGCAAGGTTGAATGTTTTTAATTTAAATATATATAATTAAGGTGCACAAAAGCTTGGTTCATTAAGCCTCTCCCATCTCACCTTAAATATGTCTATTTAGAAGAAGAAGAGAGCAAACCGGTCATTATCTTTGCTAATTTAAATCAAGAACAAGAGGAGAGGTTGATTGAAGTGCTTAAAGCTCATAAGGGTGCAATTTTTTGGAGTCTTGTAGATATCAAGGAAATTAGCCCTTCGACTTGCATGCATAAAATTATATTGGAGGACTCTCGAGAATTCCAAAGGCATTTGAATCCAAATCTTAAAGAGATAGTGAAGGTCGAGATATTGAAATTATTGAAGGAAGGCTTGATTTTTGCAATTGCCGATAGTGAGTGGGTGAGTCCCGTTTACATGGTACCAAAGAAGAGCGTCATAAACGTGGTTAAGAATGAAAAAAGGAGAGTTTTTAGCCACAAGGGCTACAACGGGATGGAGGATGTGTATTGATTTTAGAAAGTTAAATGCGGTCACCAAGAAAGATCATTTTCCTCTCCCGTTCATTGACCAAATGTTGGACAAGCTAGCCGGCCATCATTCTTATTGTTTCTTAGATGGATTGTCGGGTTACTACCAAATTGCAATCTCACCTGGAGATCAAGTCAAGACGACCTTTACTTGCCCGTTTGGAACATTTGCTTTTCGACGAATGCCACTTGGTCTATGCAATGCTCTCAGAACATTTGAAAGGTGTATGCTCTAGATATTGACTTGCCCTTACCTCCATGGAAACGGCCATAATGAGTTATTCAACGCTTTAAATAATGACTTTCCCTTACCTCCAACACGAAGACGTAGGGGAGAATATGGAAGCAAACCGCAACGATTTGTAGGCCGAGTTCAACCACGAGCCCATCGGGCCGAGCAACAACAAGCACAATGAAATAGAGGGAGGAACGCACAACACATTGAGAACTTATATGAAAAATATTTTGAAAGACCACCCCCTCAACGAGAGCGTGTATATGAATGGTTCGATGACCAAGACACTCGATATTTTGATGAAAGTGAATATGAGAAAGTTTATCATCGAGAGAGAGCACCAAGGCACGCTCGAGCACCTAGACAACGCGATTTTGCACGTCCGAAGGTTGTGCCTTTTGGGCCTGTCATTGTTCTTGGACCAACTGCAAGGGAAGTGGAGATTAAACCGCATCAAATTAATTTACTTCCGACTTTTCACGAAAATGCACATGAAGATCCTTTAATGTTTTTAAACTGTTTTGTTGATGAAGTGAGAAGATTTGCGGCTAATGGCCTTAACCGAGAGGAGTTGCAAATGATTTGTTTTCCCTATAGCATGAAGGACAAAGCAAAGACATGGTTACTATTCTTAGAACCGAGATCGTTAACTGATTGGGAGATGATAAGCGAGAAGTTCCTCAATCAATACTATTCAGCACAGACAACAAGGCATTTCGGATTCAAATTGCTAATTTTGAACAGTTGGAGGGAGATTTATTTAGTTAAACATGGGAGCTTTACAAGAAACTTTACAAGCATGCCCCCATCATAACTACTCCCCCGAGATGATCAATTAATCTTTCTTTGATGGTTTGTTAAACACTGGGAAAAGTCAAGTTGAAATAGCGTCAGGAGGGAAAAATGTAGACAAACCAATTCTCGACCTCGTAAAATGAAAGTAAATGAAGTATCCACAACCGAGACAGATAAAGATGAAGGAGTTAAGGTCTTGGTGCGAGATGGTCAAACAATCAAAGAGACATGTGGAGAAATATTTAATGAGGAATTGGCAACATGGAGAGTCGCACGATCGAGCCAAGCTTATTCAAGGAAGACCGTTGAGACATGTGACCAATGTGGATCTACCAAACATTTGGCGAATATGCGTCCAACAAACAATGAACAACATGAGGACGTTAACGCCATCCAGAAATTTTCAAACCAACCAAATTCACGGTAGAAACCCACAAAGCAGTTTCAGGCACAACGCGATTCTCCTCTTTTTAAATAGGGTCCAGGGAGCCCAAATTATACACCACCCGACCCGCAACACCCAATACCCAATGCGTCAGTACCACCCCACAAACAATTTCCATATGCAAGGTCAAGTGTCTACTAAAGTTTAATCAGATGATCAGCTACTAGTTTGACAGCATAATCAATTGGCCGAAACTATTAGAAACTAAGATGGACTCGCAAAAGTTAGAAATGAAGTCAAGCAAGTTAGATATGAGGTGAGGGAACTAACAAAAACTATGAAAAAAATTGCTAAAAGCACTCTTGAGAACTCAATTGGCCTAAAGAAACTAGAGATAATGGTTGGTCAAATATCCGCCTCTATGGCCAAAAATTCAAATAGAAGGATAGACTTCCAATCTAGGCAGAGCAAGCTTCGGTAGTCCATGTCCTTCGCAGCGGAAAGAACATTGACAACGGTATAATTGACTTAGATAATGAAGTCGACGATGAGGACAAGACACGTACTCCTACCGAAGAAGATATTTCTAACCTGGTGGATCAACTGCATAAGTCTTCTAATAGATATGTCCCTGGATCAATCAAAGGGATAATTCCGAATGGTGCCCTTACCCGAGAAGATGCCCCTAAACCATCACAGCCAAAGCAGTTGACGACCACAATCAAGGATGTTGTTCCTTTTCCAAGCCGTTTGCGTCCAGCTAAAGAGAATAAAAGATTCATGGAATTATATAATCTGTTGAAGAACGTCAATATTAACCTACCTCTTTTGGATGTAATAAAACAATGCCGGCCTATGTTAAAATTTTCAATGAACTTGCTTCAAGGGAAAGACGCTTGGTGGCAAATCAGCATGTAGCATTAACAAAGGAAGTGAGCGCAATTTTCAAGAAATAACTACCACCCAAGGAACAAGATCCAGGAAGTTTCTGCATTATTATTTCCTTGGCTAATGGACAAATAGTGAAAGGGGTGTTAGATCCTTGGGCAGGAATTAATCTAATGCCTTATTCACTTTATCGAGAATGTGATCTTCGAACACTAAAGCCAACAACCATGCATCTACAGTTGGTCGATCTCTCAATTCGACAACCTATGGGGATTTTTGAAGATGTTTTAGTGCAGGTTGGAGAGCTAGTGATACTGGTTGATTTTGTGATTTTGGACGTTGTCGAGGTACCGACTGAGAGAAAGGAGCATACCATTTTGATAGGATGCCCGTTTATGTCTACTTCCCATACTTTGATATATGTTCATAAAGGAAGGATGACAATGACCGTTTTGGGCGAATCAATAACGTTTTCTCTAAAGGATATTCAAAACACATCTATCCATGCCTTACAAGTTGATTGTTCATTCTTTGATCCCATTGCATCATGCGTCCACGAGCTTAAAGGAATCACAGTTTTGGACAATTTAGGCGACGAGGACGACGCCGAATTTTTGTGGAGGGTGGCTGATATACTAGAAGTTGACTTAAGCAAAATCACTGAAGATTATGATGAGTTTGATGAAGAGTTATATGAAATAGCTAACGCACCAGAGCTGGAGTCCAAAGTGGAGCTAAACCCGCTACCAAGCCATTTGAAATACATTTTTCTTGAGCCTYACAACAAAAAGACCGTCATTATATATTTTGGATTAAAAGAACAGGTAGAAAAAGAATTAAATGCGGTGTTAAGCAAAAATAAAGAAGCCATATGATGGAGCATTAGCGACATCAAAAGGATTAGTCCCACCACTTGCATGCACTGGATAGAGTTAAAACCTGATGCAAGGCCGGTAAGAGATAGCCAGCGAAGATTGACGCCGACATTGTATGAATTGGTCAAGAAAGAGATTTTGAAGTTGAAGGAAGAAGGGAATATTTATGCAATTTCTGATAGTAAATGGGTGAGCCGGTTCATGTAGTGCCTAAGAAAGGCGGCATCACCATAATTGAAAATGACAAAGGCGAAATTATCCCTATGATTAGAGTAGATTTGTCCTTAWTCTTATTAGTATTTTATTACATTTTTCTATTTATTTTTGATATAAGTTGGACGATTTAAGCATAATTCCGTATTTTTATAATTCCAACTTATTTTACCGCATTTTGATTGTAATTGATACAATTAGATGATATTTCGTTGTTTTTCAACTTACAGCTAAGTAACCGGAAGATTTCAGCGCATTAGAGATGAAGTATGATGATCGAGATTCAAAGATCGAGCTTTCCGGTGAAGAAGTAGCAAGAATTGAAGCTGACAGACTTTCTAGAAGGGTTACTCTGCTGGAACCGATGTTGATTGAAAGCTAAACGGTTAAACTTAGCGGTTGCTCCAACCGTTAGCTGCTACCGCTAACCTTAACGGTTACTGAGAACTGATGTTAACGGTTAGAATGCTGAGTTCAGAAATGGAACCGATGTCGTCGGCCAGAAATGCAAAAAAAAATATATACCTAACGGTTGCACCAACCGTTAGCAACCAACCGTTAGAGGACCCAGAAAGCCCAGAAACAGATTTTTCGGCCCAGTTCGCGGGAAAAAATTCTATAAATACCCTCCTTAATCCGAATTTCGAGCAAAGAGGTCTGGGTGCGAGACGTGTAACCCTAAAAACACTTCCATAACAATAATCCTAGGGTTTGGAGACGGAGACTACAACAAAAACGCGACGAACAAAGATCGACGACGACGAGGGTTTCGCGAGCCATTTGACGCCGTTCATCCATAGAAGCTGCGATTACTCTTTGGAATAGCCGAAGATCTTTTAGTTACAATAGCTAGTCAAGTACTCTAAACCTTCTTAGTTAGTTTCATAGTTTTAATTATTAGTTTTAAAGTTTGAATATTCATTAGTTTATGTTCGTTTCGTTCGGATTCGTTGTACGTGATTAGTTTATTAATTTCAGTTTAGTTCKAGTATTTCATGTTAACTATTAGATGTTTGATAATCTGTTAGTTGAAGAATCGGTTTATGCATGCGAGATTTAAGTTTGAATCATGTTCCTGTTTGTTAAAGGTTACCGTTAACCGTTACTGCAACCCTTAGCAGCAACCCTTAGCGTTAACCGTTACAACAACCCTTAGCGTTAACCGTTACAGCAACCCTTAGCGTTAACCGTTACAGTAACCCTTAGCGTTAACCGTTACTGCAACCCTTAGCAGCAACCCTTAGCGTTAACCGTTACAACAACCCTTAGCGTTAACCGTTACTGCAACCCTTAGCAGCAACCCTTAGCGTTAACCGTTACAGCAACCCTTAGCATTAACCGTTACTGCAACCCTTAGTAGCAACCCTTAGCAGCAACCTTTAGCAGTTTTTAGTTGATTTCAATTCGTATGTCAATCGAATTCGTTTATTGCATGCTGTTTGGTACTTTTAGCTTTGATTTAATTTTTGAAAATTATTTCTTAGACCCTTTTAATTATTAATTAGTTAATTAGTTAGTTTATTAATCTAGGTTTAGTTAATTTAATTTAGTTTTTAAAATTAGTTAATCATTAGTTTAGTTTTCAGTTAGCTAATTAGTTTAAATAATTTAGTTAATTTAGTTGATAATCTAGTTCAAGATAATTAGTTTAATTAGATTTAGCCTTAATATAGCTTAGTTCATAATGTTCAATTCAAATTCTTCAAAATCCCCCCAAATTGTATGTATAATTTATTTGCTTGAGAATTAAAGAGAAAAACATCGAAATGACCGAACAGTTGTTTTCTCGAGAGATACGACTTGAGTCAAACTCATCACCCTACAGTTACCTCGTACTCTTGCGAGCAAACTGAGTGCTTTTAATTAATTTATAAAATGGGGTGCACAAAGTTTGGGATCAAAATTTTAGCGCCGTTCCCGGGGAAGCAACGAGTAGGAATTGAAGATGTTTTTTGTTTTATTTTTTGTTTGATTTATTATTTTATTTCTATTGTTTTTACTTGGTTCTTGCCATTTCGTACGTTGACGTGTTGTTGAGTTTATGCAAGGAAGGCGATCACTTCAACGCGACCTTGTACCATTCATTGACAACATTCACCGTTCAAATCCACCAAGACCAAGACCCGTTCTTATTCCCGAGGACAATTCCTCGACAGCAACTGATTTTGCTTGCGATCAAGTTCCCGACATTATGTTAGGAGCACATTCGGTTCGAAACGGCGATTCACCACCGAGATCACCACCACGCCCCATTCAAACTGGGTATGGTAGTGAACCAAACAAGTCACACTCTACTAGACGTGACGAAAGGAGAAACAAAAGAGTTAACCAGCAGCACAACATAGTCAATCACCCGCTCAACATGGAGAATTTGAGTCAAAATGAAGAGATGAACAACAATGTCATGTGTCAGCACAACATCGAGAACGTGGCATTTAGGAATGAGAATGTTTTGCAGCGAAATGCCTATGTTAACAATCAAAGGCACGTGAACAAGTGGATGGAAAATCAAGATCATGGTTACGAGCAAAACAATTTTGGAAGGAGATACGAGCGCGAGCACCATTACGTACATAACGACCACTACGAGAGAGCATATGACCAAGTTCGAGAACCAAGGGGAGATCGAGCACTTAGACTGCGCGACTTAGCACGTCTAGAGGTTGTACCTTTTAGGTCAGCCATCGTTCTTGGACCTACAACAAGGACAGTGGAGATTAAGCCGCATCAACTCAACCTACTCCCAACCTTTCATAGGAACGCGCATGAAGACCCCTTAGCGTTTTTAAACTATTTTGTTGATGAAGTTGGCCGATTCGTAGTACATGGCCTTAATCAAGAGGAAGTGCAAATAATTTGTTTTCCGTACAGCTTGAAGCACAAGGCGAAGTCATGGCTACTGTCCCTAGAGCCTGGTTCGTTGACTGACTGGGATATGATCAGCGAGAAGTTTCTAAATCAATACTATTCGGCCCAAACAACGGGCCATCTTCGGAGGCAAATTGCTACTTTCGAACAGTTGGATGAAGAGCTATTTCATGAAACATGGGAGCGCTACAAGATAGTTTTTCAAGCGTGCCCCCATCACAACTATTCTCCGGAGATGACTAACCAGTTCTATTTCAATTGTTTATTGGACCATGGGAAACGAGAGGTAGAGATAGCAGCGGGAGGAGATTTTGGAGATTTGACAGCACACGAGGCAAGACAGGTGTTGGAAAAGTAAAGCGAGAAGTCTAGACAAACCAACTCTCGGCCTTGTAAAATGAGGGTTAACGAAGTTTCCATCCCTG
>BMAC01000597.1:842188-854000 GCA_014905375.1 Phtheirospermum japonicum | reverse complement strand
ATTCCCGCGCAATTTCCCGCTGGTTGTCAATCGACTCAAATTCCCTTCTTTTCCCCTTTCTTTTTTTATTTTTCTGTTTTTTTTTTCTTCTCCCGATCGACTGTGTGAGGTGGGGGGGGGGGGGGGGGGGCAAAGTCGACTGCCTTATATAAAGCCCGCTCGGTTCTGGGCAGTCCGGGCAGTCGATCGACTGCCCCATTCGGTCGATGACTGCGCAGTGGATCGACTGCTCTTGTCAAAAGCTTGAAAATTTCTGGAATCCAGTTGATTTCGCTATTTCGATCGATCGTGCGCCAGTCGATCGACTGTCTGTCGATCATCAAGTGACCAGTCGATCGACTGCTCTTGCCAAAAGCTTGAAGATTTCTGGAATCCAGTCAATTTGAACCTGTCAGTCGATTGGGCAGTCGATCGACTACATACCAGTCGATCGACTATGTATGGAGTCGATCGACTGCATTCCAGTAGCCAACATCCATTTTCGATCCTCTTTTCTCCCAAGACTCCAGGACTGAACCTACACAAACCCAAAAACTCAAATTAACACTTACTTAAGGTTAGAATGTACACAAACTTAAAAGAAAAACAAGAAAGGGTTAGAAGGTCGTGGGTTGCCTCCCACGGAGCGCGTTTGGTTAACGTCGTTCGCTCGACGATCCTGGTTCGACGATCAAGATCCCGTTGGGGGCAAGTCACTCAGGTTCTCCTCCTCTACGATCACTGTCTCGAGAGCTTTTGTTTGCAACATGCCATGCCGGTAAGGTTTGACTCGTGAGCCATTCACTTGGAATCGCTTGTCCGTCTTTGGGCGATTAACGTTATGGCCCCAAATGGGGATATCTTCTCGATTTTGAAAGGCCCGCTCCATTTAGACATAAGTTTCCCGGGAAACATGGCAAGGCGAGTGTTATAAAGGAGTACTTGCATTCCCTCCTCCAACTCTTTCGGTACAAGCTTCTTATCGTGGAGTATCTTCGTCTTTTCCTTGTACAAACGGGCACTATCAAACGCCTCGTTTTGTAATTCTTCTAGCTCCTCAAGTTGGAGTTTTCTTTCTTCGCCAGCCTGCTTCAAATCAAGGTTGCACGCTCTAATGGCCCACCACGCTCGATGCTCCATTTCCACCGGTAGATGGCATGACTTTCCATACACCAGACGATAGGTACTCATTCCAATAACCGTCTTATAGGCCGTACGGACGGCCCACAAGGCATCAATGAGCTTCGTTGACTAGTCCTTCCAGTTCGGTTGCACAGTTTTCTCGAGAATGTTTTTGATTTGGCGATTACTTGTCTCGATAGATTCTCGACGCTCTAGTTTGAGAATTCGTCTCCGCAAGAGTACGGAGCCGGTAGTAGGGCGGTGAGTTCTTCCCGAGTCGTGTCTCTCGAGGATGGATGTTATCGGCTTTTCGGTGTCTTATTTGCTCTTATCATCAATTGAAGTTAAACTAATCTAACTAGGAAAGCAGTAGTCATTGATTTGGTTTGAGTTTTTTATAACTAAACTTAAATTGAAATAGAAGTTTTGAAAGCATTAAAGTATTGAAAGGAAATTAAAACTTATTTAAAAACGATTAATCTAAACAACACAAATTAAACCTAATTTAAAAAAAAAACTTAATTAGGCTAAACTATTCAACTGAGAAAACTTATAATTTGAATTAAGGAAAAAGGAGGGAAAATTAAAGTCTTACTATTTGAAAGGGTCAACAACATTAATTTAGCAAAACCAGAGTTTAAGAAGGAAGATTTTATAAAAGCTTCTAAAAAAAGTTGAGAAATTGGTCTAAACAAGCAAACAACTTAAAAGCATAAGTTCAAAAGCTCAAAAGCTATAAAATGAAAAGAGAAGAAATTTGAGTATCTAAACAACAACTAAACTATGATCCGCACATCAAAACAAGGATTAAAGCAATAACATGAAAACAAAACAAGCTAAGTAGAGAAATACTACCAAATACTTGATTCCGCAAAAGCTTGACAAAGAAAGCTTGATCGTCAACAATGGCTACATCAACTTGAGAAATTCTTCAAAAGATACACCAAACTAAGCTTGAGCTGCTTGCTAATAAGGATCTAACAAATAACTAAAGAAACTAACTACTTAACTAATTATCTAGAATATTTTTATTGATCCATTACAAAGGGAAATGTTTTCAAAGGTTTGAAGGAGCTTCTCTGGTGAAGAAAAGTCCTTGCTGCAAGTTGTCCTGGAATGAAAAGACGTTAGTGGCTATATCCTTCTCGCAGGGGCAAAATCATCCAAAAGTAGTGAAAAATCTGCTTTTCAGTCGATCGACTGTAAAGGAGTTGATGGACAGGCAGTCGATTGGTCATGTCGGCAGTCGATCGACTGCGCTGTCCAAAACGGCCAAAGTCCCTGGAATCCAGTCGATCGACTAGAAGGGCAGTCGATCGACTGAACTTCCAGTCGGTCGACTGGATTGCTGCACCCGGCTCGATTCCTCATTCTCTTCACGTCCTCCGGTTTATCGAACCTCGTTCGCTGTGAATCCTTGCCTGTCCATACAATCCTGAGTCGAGTGAAAATGGTACCAAACGAGTGCGGGCCCCGCTTGGACGTCCTGTGGCCAAGAAAAACGAAAGAGTAAAAGAAACTACAAAAACTAATAAAAACGTACAAAAACTAAGAAAACCTAGAACTAACGAAAAACGGCCAACTCAACTCCTAAAATACATAAAAGCAAGCGAAACACACGCAACGTGATGCAAGAACGGTAACAAAAATATGCAAATCAGTCGCCTCAGATAAACTGGTATTTTCTGCAAAATAAAAGTTTGGAATGTTTTCAAATTTGACGAACTTTATAAATCTGATATAAAGAATATATTATTAGTTAAGATCATCTGTTTAATACCTAAACAATTAATACACATGTTAATATTAATTTCCAAGAATAAATACGTAAATAATAGTGAACTCATCAAAAGAAACTAACTTGAATACGTAGATAAGACTAAAAGTTATTTATTTTATTATCAAATATAATTTTTCCAAAAAAATCTTGAGTTTATAATGTGATAGAAAATATTATTATTTAATATTAAAATTCCAGATTATAACTCTTGCTATATTTATTATTTATTTATCAACTTATGGTATTAATATTTACTAGATTTATCAAGATTAAATTGAAGTAATATAATAATTAATTTTGGAACCTATTAAGTTGTACACACAATTTTTTTTACAATTTACTTAAATAAATAAAAATTGAAATAATTATGCATTTTAGAGAAACTTCATCAAGAAAAAATGAATTGCATATTAAGTTTAAAAAAAACTGTGTTTTTTTTCTATTATCAAATAACATTGAATATAAAAAAGTTATAATATTCAAATAGAGATCATTGAACTATACAAACAAAATCGTGAAACTATAAAAAATATGAGTACTACCGTCATGACTTATGATAGATAATTATCTTTTGCCGCCAATAATTGTTGACTTGGTAATCTTCTTCATTCCTTTAAGATGAAGGAAAAATAAGTTAATAGAATCAGTAAGAACGAAAATTGTTTTAGTTTATAAGATTAATTTGAATAGTTTGAGTGCATGAATAATTTTTTTTTTTTAATTTTACTCATTGTCCACGAATCTATATATAGAGAGAAAAAGAGAGTAATTGCAATGACAGAATATACTCACATAATTGATATTTAAAAATTGAATTTCGTGCTCATATATATTAGAAAAGATATTTAGAAAATTAATTTCTTGTTCATTAATATATTGGATAACTAGTCAAGATAAATCATTAATTTCTTGTTCATTAATATATGGGAAAATTATGATATGATGTAAATAATTAGGGTATTCATTATTAGGATATATCTTATTCTTAGATGTATATATTATTTATCATCTTCAAATCTTTTAATTAAGGTATGATTTTATTTAGTATTTAACAATTAATTATAGACAACTTAATGACAAATATTGGTTATTCTATTTATATACTTATACATAAAGTAGATTTTATTTATAATATATTTAATATGTTAATGTGTAATAAGTATACGAATTGCTTGAATGGACAATTAATTTCTTTTGGTAAATCAGTGATATACCTGCATATTATATACGAATTTCTTTTAAAATAAAATTGGTAATAGTAAAGTTAAAACGAACAATTAATTTCTTTTGCTTGAATGGAACGAATTGCTTGAATTTAGGAATCAATTAGGATAGGGATTATCAGGATAGCACGAGTTTTGAAAATAAATTAATGGGAAGAATCGACTAATTGCTTAGAAACTGGATGACTTAATAATTTTAGGAACCAATTATTATGGGAATGACTTCTTGATTTTAGAGAATATTTAGGGAGCCGATTTTAAAAATGGAATGACTTCTTGATTTTAGGGAGTCGATTTGTCATATATAGGAAATGGGCCAATTATCTGCAAATTGATAATCTATAAATCAGTGATAATATTACGTCTTGGAAAAAAATTCAATTTATAATTAAGAATCCTACCAAGCATTCCAATAAATATGAAGTTTTCCAAATTATATAGATAATAATAGAATCATATTCTATGATAAGAATCTATTTTTAAGAAATACTTAGTAATCTTTTTTACCAAAGATTATTAAATTACAATCAACTAATTAATTATTTTCGGATGACTTCCTTAATTGTAGGAATTAACTAATATTAGAAAAGATATTTAATCAATTAATATTGTGTTCATCAATAATTGGTTGACCAATCAAATATATATTTTTAGATATTGTTAAAAAGGAAAACAAATTTCTTTTTGAGGTATAATCGGTCATTTGAAAAGGAAAACCAGTTTCTTGCACTCAAATATATATTATCTATCGATTGATAAAATATCACGCGATTAAAATATTAGATGTATTTACGGCTTATTCTAATAACCGACTATATAGCTATTATTTATTTAAAGGTGGTTTCTTGTATACTAAGGAATGTTTCCTTACAGTAAACAAAAACTCTATATAGTATATAATATATTCATATATTAATGTATTAAAAAAACAATAACTTTATTTCCTTAAAAGGTGTTTTAATGTCTACACTTTTTAATATTTATATATTATTAAAGGTACCACCCATTAGATATACTTATTTATAGCTAAAGTTATGGGTACTACATAAATTATAAAAATAAATTATATATGAATGATTTGTATTATAAAATAATCAATTTTAATTAATATTTACTTAATTCAAACAATAATAACTGTTGTTATTTAAAATAATTGATTGATATATAAATATATTCTGGAATTTGATAATTTTAATTGATTTGCATATACAGTTCAATATATTAGTAGACAATAGAAATTTACTTTTTTGATTTTAGCTTGTTATTTATCAACAATAATAATTCTTGATAGTATGAATTTGTAGTGTTATATGAAATTTATAAACAATAATAATTATTGATTAAATGATTTTGAAACCAATAAAAAAGTTCCGCCAACATCCGACAAACAGTTATTTAAGCGACGGAAATAAGCAAAATGCTAACAATAACGATAATGTTTAAGAATAATGTCTAATTCTTTTCTTGCTTGATCACTTTCTTCAACTTCTTCAACGATGCGTTAGAAGAAAATGCTTCTTCAAGACTGCGTTTGGTCGGGTTCGAACCATCAACATCAATGGAGGAATATGAATCATCCTTCATATTAGTCTTTTCAGGAGAACATGCTTCATCATCATTCAAACTCACATAGTCCTAAGAATAATTAATTGAACCTTGTATATTAATTAAAAAAAAGTTGATTAGTTAATAATGTAACTAAGAAGATGCTTCATCGTGATCCAAACTCATATAGTACTAAAAATAATCTAACTATGTATATTAATATTAATAAAGAAAAAAGTTTATTGAACTTTCTTGAGTAGTAAAATATATATTACCTTATCGCAAACTGATTCACTTAGATGCGTCTTCAAAATCTGATCAGAGTTCTGTAAAAAAAAATTATTTGTTATATATGAATACCAACTTATAAGTTATTTAAAGAGCATTTGATTAAAACTTTCATCATGCCTGACTGTCACTATCAATGAAAGTTTTTTCGAATCTCGCAATCAACTCTGAATCGAGAGAAAGTTTGGTTACGATAAAAGTAGGTTTCCATGCTTTTATTCCATTCATCTTGCATCGGGCTTTGAATAGAACTTTTTTATCAACTAAATCACCAATGTTGCGAGGGACAACATCAGGATTGGCATCCTGGAAAAATGAGTAATTATTCATATATATATATATATATATATATATATATATAAGTTTAAATCATTCAAAAAAACTAACTAATATCAATTGATGAAAGTGTATACCTTTTCTTTCTTCATATCATCTGCCTTCTTACCTCACAACTATCCTTATCCCAACAAAGAAAGTTAGTGTTTCCAGTATTTTCCATCTCCAGCAAATCCAACTTATATCTAAAAAAATAGTAAAATTAAAAAATATAATATGGTTCAATGTTGCATATGTATGTTAGGATGTACGAATGATACCTATATGTTTCATCACCATCTGGATTATTTTAGCAATTGTAATATTTGAATTTGTCGTCCTCTTTCTTCAGGGAATGAAAACATTTGGAACATGCGTAGTACCAACAGTTAGACTCATTCTCAACTTCAACAATCAAACAGCTTGTCCAATAAAATCCATCCTATTAAACAAGGAAATATGTGAGTGTTGATACAATTTTTTTAGTTATAATAAATCTTAGATTTCTAAAAATTTATTATATTTCACGTGTTTATAACCTCATTAGTGTCCAACAGCTGTTGAATTATTTTCGGAACCACCGATCCAGTCATGAGATCATTTGCAATCGAGCATTGTGATCTTTCCGATATTGTACTAATAGTGCTCGATTCAACTTTATTCTTGGATAAACAACAAAAATATTCAAGAAATTATTACTATATAAAGTCTTTTTGAAATATAAACATTAATATAGAAATAGATTGCTATCTTTCAGTACCTTTCCACATATTTTCGTATTTGAGGATCGTCTGCATTGACAATCACTCGAGTTAGATTGTAAATATTTTGGCATTGCTTATCCCCTGTTATTTGATTAAAAAAAATTAATCATTACATTAAAAAATTATATACCTGTTATACTTTAAATATTTCAAACCTTTATATTCCTTCACTTGAGCAAACTGTATAACAACAATAATTGGAGAAGTAGAGTCAACTGGAATTTGTGGAGAAACTTCATCAGCATATTCAGCCCAAAACCTACATGAAAGTCGTAATCCCTTAATGAAAAAGGAAATATTGTTTGACATACAATCAATATATGTGATTTTAGTAAGATTGCTTGCAAATAATTATGTTCTATAGTATTTCTCAACATATATTGTATAATAAATCATTCATAATTAAATTTTAATTAAAATATATTTTGTTATAAAAACTTAACTCTAAATCTTCGAGAGTAATATCCATGATGCATTTTCCATCCGTAAGAGTGCGCATTGGTTGGACAACAACAACTCTACCAATAACATCTGGAAGATAAAAGATAATTGCAGTGTATTTAAGAAAATAAATTTTTTAATTAATATCTATGTTATAATTTGCAACGATTTACCTAACAATATTCAAAGAGTAATGCGAAAAAAAGTTTATATTCAATTTTGTGTTGATGCATTGATCAAACGAATATAATCAATAAATTGAGAAAAAACATGTAATTTTTTAAAATACTAAAAGAGCTACCTATTAGCATTTTTTCATCGGAGATGGACATCTCAAAAACCTCATTAAAAGGCTTGAAAATATACAAATCCGAAGAAAATGCGTCATCGTTGCAATTGTTAACTGTAGTACGGTTAAAGAAATTGAAGCCATATTTTCCTGGTCCGACTCCGAACATGGTTTCAATTTCTGACACCATAATATTTGACACAATATAGAGACCACCTACAACAAACATGGGCTTAAACTTCGCAATATGATTCTTAGGGACAGTTGCATGAGTAGCATCACCCTGAAAATTAAAATGTGTTAATATATGATTACAATATAAATTAAAATTTATAAAGAAACATAAAAGAAAAAAATGTACAATTATCGTACAGTGTAATCTTTGAAAACGCAGTTAAAAGTGAATAGTTCATTATTCTTGCCATATGCATTCACATCATAAGCCCTCACAAGACGTAGTTTGAGTGCCCATTGTGTTTTGGTAGGATTAAGATCCTTGACCAATGAAAACATAGGTGTCATTGGGTAAAAAAAAATGAAAATTTTTTTCTTTGAGTGTATGACCGATT
Source organism: Phtheirospermum japonicum (assembly GCA_014905375.1). Classification (NCBI taxonomy): domain Eukaryota; kingdom Viridiplantae; phylum Streptophyta; class Magnoliopsida; order Lamiales; family Orobanchaceae; genus Phtheirospermum; species Phtheirospermum japonicum. Next base: position 845,685 of record BMAC01000597.1, on the reverse strand, counting down.
TTTTTCGCTTTTGTGAGTGGTGTAGAAATCTATATAACTATATATAAAGAGATAAAGACATTAATTTTGTAAAAAATAAAATTATTATAATAAACTCTCCAAAAAAGGAAAAGAATGAATAATTAATTTTAATTGATAATCAATAAAAATACGATTGTATTATCTTTTGGAGAGTTGATTATCTGCAAATAAATTATTATTCTATTTGTTATAGATTGATAAGAAAAAATTGTGAGCGAATGCCCAAGATTATCAAAAATGAACTCTATTAGTATTCTTTTTGTAATAAGAATACGATTTTTTCATAAAAACGTGCGAAAATTCAATATAATTGCCATCTCATAATATCTGAAAAACTAAATTTGGTAATAGAGTGTAATAAGATAACAGAATAAGTATATATGAATGATTACATGCAGATATATGTATATTACCAATTATTAATACTCTTTAAATATTTATTTGGAAAACCGATTTGTTATAATTAGAAAAAAGATTCTAGCATACATTAATGAAAGTGACTTATATGTATATAATTAATACTCTCTAATTGAATGAATTCCTTAATTTTAGAAACCAATTATGATGTGAATGTAGGAAAGCCGATTTGTTATAATTAGAAAAACAATTCTAACTAATCTAATTGTACAATAATTACGGAGAGAGTTGACTTAATAAGCAATTAAGTAGTCAAATAATGTATAATAATTATATAATTACCTAAAATTAATATACTACATTACTAAGATACAATTGATTTTATTTAATCTCTATATGAAAATTTATATAAAAGTTGACTTCCTTAATTTATAATTCAAATTACTACTTATGTATTGATAATTTAAATCCTTTGATGGATATAAAAATTATGAAGTCTGGAATTAATTTATTGAGATAGATTAAATTTTCTAGAAAGAGTGTTTAATGTTCCATGATCACTTAAAAGTTCTTGTAGATAAATTAATCTCAATAAGATCATTTATTTCATCTCAATATATATGTTCGATATAATATCCTTAATATCAAAATAGATTTAATTTATGTTGATAAATTAAATATATAGAAAATTCGAAAAATCTTTTTTAATCATTATCTATTTATCTGTATATAATTGAGTTAAATATTTCGATAAATAAAATTTATAAATATACATGATTAGATGAATCCAAATATATTAAATATATAAATACAATTGATATTTGATATTAAAATAAATACATGAAAAAAATGCATATTTAAAGAGAATCATTAATCTTGCGTTGATTGATTTTATGAATCAATCAATTAATATTAGAAAACATATAAAGGAATTGAGTAGGTCTTGGGTGAGACCGGTCTCATAGAATGAGACCACATTTTACCATTTTATTAAATTGACCCGGACTCAAACCCAGACCCAAACCCCCAACCCACACCCGGACTCAGGAAAAACCGGACCCAATCTCCCACCCCAACCCAGACCAGGAAAATAGCCACAGTAACCCCGTTTTCTCCATTTTCTCAAATTTTCACGCATTTTCTGCAACTTGAAAACGAAACACATGAATTTTCTCCAWATTCAAYGCCTGCAAGTTTTCTCCTTTACCATTACTATTTTGCTTGTTTGTGGATTTGGGWGTGATTGTTTGTATTGAGTCTAACCTAATTTCTCTTATCATCGCTTTGAAGTTGTCGTTGGGTTTGATTGAGGAGTGGCTTTCGCAAAATTCGACCAATTCGACACTTGAGGTTGGGAGTCAGGCTTTGGGGCTCAGCGGGATTGCAACGTATCAGCCAATGGATGGATTAATGGAGTTCAAAGTGGTAATGAAAATTTGATTTTATTAATCTTATTTTTACCTGGTTAGTATTCTGGATGAAGTTAGATCTGGTGCAACACTTGTCAATTATTATCAATGATGTGAACAACTGGTGTCCCCATAAAGGCTGGTTTTTAATTTTTATTTTGGAAAGATGCTTTAGAACTTGTGATTATAAGTTCAAGTCAAGTTTACCAGTCAATAAGAGATCTAATTCATCCTAGCAATATTATGAAAATCTCATGACATTTGGAACATTGAGTAATATGTTTCTTGCTGTGATGGAAATCTTGTTACTGAAAGAAAGTGTGTATCCTTGATAAATCCTGTCAGATGCGTGGATCCATTTTCTCATTCAGGGTGAATATGCGTTGCGGGCGAAACCTAATCTACTAAAATAAATGAACTAATGATTTTACAAATAGGATTTACATGTACGAATTTTCTTATTTAACTCTTTTGTCTTACTAGTGTTTCAAAACATATATCGTGATCTAACCTCTTAATCAGAATATGTTAAAGGAAAGCAAAATCAGGATTCTTAAGAATATATGATATCAAAAGGATATGTCATTGATCCACTTACTTACCTATATACATGCACATTATACTTTTTATTTGTATTATTAATAAACAATCTGAATGAAGATCTTGGACAAGATATCCTGGGGTTTACAAACTATCCTGGAAACCCATTTTGAATTTTCATTATTTATTGTTGGAACTTTAATTTAAATTAAAAATACTCTCACAAACTGATATATGTCATTCAAACTGGCTTTCCATTAGTCAGTTACAATTGTTTCTTTTGCAGAAATTGATCAAGTCTTTTTCTTTTTTGACCAAACTATTTACTAAGTTATAAAAATTGGTTACCTGAAGAAAATATCATACAAATGTTGCAGGCAATGGCCGATTTCATGACTGAACTAATGGAAAGAACAGTATCTTTTGACCCTTCACATTTGGTATTAACTTCTGGTGCAACTCCTGCTCTCGAGATTCTGAGTTTTTGTCTGGCCGACCAAGGAAATGCCTTTCTTATCCCTGCACCCTACTATCCTGGATTCGATAAGGACATGAGATGGTTTTTGTAAGCATGGCAGAGATAGTCGACCCCGAAGACCACACTGACAAGGACAGGGTCCACGTCGTATACGGACTGTCCAAAGATTTCTGCATCCTGGGCTTTCGGGTCAGAGTCATATATTCTTTCAACGAAAACGTTTTAGCCGCGTCCAAGAAAGGAACTCAGTTTTTGTCAGTTTCGACCCCGACCCAAAATATTCTAATATCGATGCTTTCAGATAAAAAGTTCTCTCAGAAATAAGTAAAGACAAATAAGCAACGAATACGAGTGATTTTCGATTTATTTGTTGCGGGTTTGAGAGAGATGGGTTTGGTATGCACGAAAAGCAGTGGGGCATTATATTGCTGGGATAAGCTTTTAAATACAGCCAAGATCAATGTAACTCCTGGGTCTGCATGTCATTGTATCGAACCAGGTTGGTTCAGATTTTGTTTTACGACATTAAGTAAAAATGTTACTTAACTATGCTTTATTGTAAAAATATTTATAAAAAATTTGTGATACTTTAACAATCTTTTGTAATACTTTAACAATATTTTGTGATACTTGAACAACTTGAGTTAAAAACATTAATTAACTATACTTTAATTAAAAGTATGTATAAAAAA